>PVJS01026319.1:0-27103 GCA_004027185.1 Glis glis | reverse complement strand
CACCACACTGCTGAATGAGGAATGGGTCAGAGAAGAAATAAGGGGAGAAATTAAGAAATTCTTAGAAACAAATGAAAACAGAGACACAATCTCTGGGACACCCTGAAGGCAGTATTAAGAGGAAAATACATAACACTGAGTGCCCACATAAGAAGAACAGAAAATCACCAGATAAATAACCTAATGACACACCTCAAAGCCCTTGAAAAACATGAACAGTCTAACCCCAAAGCCAGTAAAAGACAGGAAATTATTAAAATCAGAGCAGAAATCAATGAAGTAGAGAATTAAAAAAATACAAAAAATGAACAAAACCAAAAATTGGTTCCTTGAAAAAATAAACAAGATAGATAAATCACTAGCCAACCTAACCAAAAGAAAGAATCAACCCAAATTACTAAAACAAGAGATGAAAAAGGTGATATTACCACCAACATCACAGAAATCCAGAGGATTATGAGAAACTACTTTGAAAAACTATACTCCAACAAAATGGAAAACCTAGAAGAAATTGACAAACTTCTAGACATGTACAACCTTCCTAAGTTGAATCAAGAAGATATAGAAAATTTAAATCGACCAATAGCAATCAAAGAGATTGAAGCAGCAATAAAGAGTCTACCATCAAAGAAAAGCCCAGGTCCAGATGGTTTCTCAGGTGAATTTTATAAAACCTTTATAGAAGAACTAATCTCAATACTCCTCAATCTATTCCATGAAATAGAAAGAAACGGGACTCTCCCAAATACATTCTATGAAGCCAACATCAGTCACATTGATACCAAAACCAAATAAGGCAGATCAAAAAAAGAAAACTACAGACCTATATCGTTGATGAGCTTAGACACAAAATTTCTAAACAAAATACTAGCATTGTGCATTCAAAACCACATCACGAAAATCATACATCATGACCAAGTCATCCCAGGGATGCAAGCCTGGTTCAATATACGAAAAACAATCCATGTAATCCACCACATAAACAGAACTAAAGACAAAAATCACATGATCATTTCAATTGATGCTGAAAAAGAATTTGACAAAATCCAACACCCATTCATGATAAGAACACTGCAGACAATTGGAATAGAAGGAACATACCTCAACATCATAAAGGCAATATGCAATAGGCCCACAGCCAACATCATACTGAATGGGGGAAAACTTTGAGAGTTCCCCTTAAAAACAGGAAAAAGACAAGGATGTCCACTGTCTCCACTCCTTTTCAATATAGTACTTGAGACTCTAGCCAGAGCAATAAGGCAAGAGAAAGAAATAAAAGGAGTATGAATAGGAAAAGAGGAACTGAAACTATCTCTATTTGCAGATGACATGATATTATACTTAGAAGATCCAACAAACTAAACTAAAAGGCTCATAAAACTAATCAACAAATTCATCGAAGTGTCTGGATACAAAATTAATCTTAAAAAATCAGAAGCTTTTCTGTATGCCAACCATAAATCCACTGAAAAAGAAATCCAGAAGACATTTCCACTCACGATATCCCCCAAAACAATAAATACTTGGGAAGAAACCTAACCAAGGAGATAAAAGACCTCTACAAGGAAAATTATAAAACATTGAAAAAAGAAATTGAAGAAGATCTTAGAAGATGGAAAGATCTCCCATGCTCTTGGGTAAGCAGAATAAATATCATCAAAATGGCCATTCTTCCAAAAGTGATCTACAGATTCAATACAATACCCATTAAATTACCAAAGTCCTTCTTCACTAACATAGAAAAATCTGTCCTTAAATTCATTTGGAACAACAAAAAAACCAGAATAGCCAAAGTAGTTCTCAGCAACAAGAACCATGCAGGAGGCATCACAATACTTGACTTCAAACTATACTACCATGCCATAGTAATAAAAACAGCATGGTATTGCCACAAAAGCAGACACATAGACCTATGGAGCAGAATAGAAGACTCAGAAACAAATCCACACATGTACAGCCAATTGATTTTTGACAAAGGGGCTAAAAACATCCACTGGAAAAAAGATAGCCTCTTCAACAAATGGTGCTGGCAAAACTGGCTAACGATATGCAGAAAAATAGAAATAAACCCCACTTTCTCATCTTGTACAAGAGTCAATTCAAGATGGATCAGAGACCTAGAAATCAGACCAGAGACCTTGCAGCTACTTGAAGAGGGCATAGATCCAACACTTCAACACATAGGCACAGGTAAAGACTTCCTCAAAAAAGACCCCAAAGGCACAGGAAATTAAAATAAGGATCAATACGTGGGATTGCATTAAACTGAAGAGCTTTTCTGCAGCAAAGGAAACAATCAAGAACCTCAACAGAGAGTGGACAGAAAGGGAGAAGATTTTTGCCAGCTACTCCTCTGATAGAGGACTGATATCTAGAATATACAGAGAACTTAAAAAAAAATCACCACTAAAAGAAACAAATAACCCAATTAAAAAATGGGCAAGTGAATTAAATAGACACTTAACAGAAGAAGTATAAATGACCAATAAATGTATGAAAAAATGTTCAACATCATTAGCAATCAGAGAAATGCGAATCAAAACTACCCTGAAATTTTACCTAACCCCAATTAGAATGGCAATCATTAAAAATACAAACAACAACAAATGCTGGCGAGGATGTGGAGAAGTAGGAACTCTAATACACTGTTGGCGGGATTACAAATTAGTGCCACCACTTTGGAAAACAGTGTGGAGGATCCCCAGAAGAATGGGAATGAACTTACTGTATGACCCAGCAATACCACTTCTAGGCATCTACCGAAAAGAACTGAAACCAAACTACCAGACTAATGCATGAGTATCTATGTTTATAGCTGCACAATTCACAATTGCCAAACTTTGGAACCAGCCAAGGTGTCCATCAGCACATGAATAGATTACACAAGACTATGGGATATGTACACAATGGAATTTTACGCAGCCATAAAGAAGAACAAAATTACATCATTTCAGGGAAATGGAGGGCACTGGAGAACATTATGCTAAGTGAGATTAGTCAGTCACAAAGAGTGAAAAGCTGGATGTTCTCCCTAATATGTGGAAGCTAGGGAGAATGGGACTTAGAAGGGACTCCAGACAAAGAAGGAGAACACTTTAGTTGAGCAAAGAAGGCACCCTAACTGAGGGAGATGGGAGGGGGGAAGAGGGAAATACACTAATGCACATGATGTATATACACAAACTTACCAGAGTCAATCACTATGCTGATGCTGAGCACAGAAAAAAGGGAAGAGGGAGGGAATAAGGTGGGATTTGAGGGAGGGCTAAATGAGCAATGTGTGCATTATGCTTCTTTTTGGCATTCTACCTCCGCGCTACGCCCCTGGCCCTATTTTTTATACTTTATTTTGAAACCGGGTCTCATGAAGTTGTGGAGGGCCTCACTAAGGAGAGAGAGAGAGAGGGAGAGAAAGAGAGAGAGAGAGAGAGAGAGAGAAAGAGCTGAGGCTGGCCGCGAACCTGGATCCTCCGGTCTCCACCTCCCAAAGTACTGGGATTACAAGCGTGCGCCACCACGCCCGGCGCATGTATGCTTCTGATACCCTGACACTTACCAAAATGTTTAACTACAATGCACCAATAAGTGAAATTAAAAAAGTCTCTGTTTTAAAGAATGTCACTGACTAATGGAGGAGACAGAGTCAGAAATAAACAATTAGACTACAGTGTGATGTAAGTGCGATGATGGAAGTGAAATTCTGGAAGCTTCTGGGAAGAACAGCCAACTGAGAGGAAGGAGGTGAGAAGCATGTGGTGGGAAGAGTCAGGGATGAGATGGTCTCACTCATGCCGGAGGCTTAGAAGATGCGTGAGCCATGAACAGCAGTCTGCCATGCAGGAGGGTGTGCACAATTACTCTCGTGCACGATGGGGCACAGGAAGAGGCCAGAGGTGAGACCAGGGAGGGCAGAGGCCCAGGCATAGTGGGTCTTCATGGGCTTGTACTTCATGCTGAGGGAAATGGGGGGGGAGCATTAAAGGGTTTTATGTCAGGAAGTGACACTTTCAACTCTTCACCTATTCTCTTTAGGAAGATGGCTCCGGGGGTGAGGGAGGTGAGTTTGAAGAGGGGAGTGTAGGGGTGGGAGGATGGGTCAGCAATCCACCTGGGAGTTGATGAAGGCCTCAGCAGCTCTCATGCACTGAGGAGAAATCCTAGGTCCATGTCTCAGAACAAAGTAACCTTGAGCCCTTTGTTAGTTTGCTTGTGGATCTTACTCTTCTAACAAACACTTAGAGTGACATTTATGGTGGGGCACTGAGGGGGCAGCAGGGGCCCGTGGTCTGGTGTTTGTCACATCTCTCCCTGCTCAGAGGCTCACTGGGCAGGATCTTTCCTCCTGACCGCTCCTTTGCTGATGCAAGGATAGATGGTGGTTGGGCAGAAGGCGCCGGTGCTGGAGCAAGTCAGCGTCGCTCCACAGATCTTGCTGATGCAACAGGGAATTTCTCTTCTGGAGTGTGGCTGGAATGAGCACCGTGTTTCCTGGGAGAGCTCCCGGGAGGCCTCTGGCTGTGTGGCAATCCTGAAATCCAAGGGGTAAAGGAGCAAGGAGAACGATGGCTGCCAATCTTAATTTAGATCCATACTGACTTCGAATTCAAGCTCTTTGGGATCTGTTAAAGTGTCGAGCTGGCAACACCATTCTCTTAGGCACCTATTTCTTCAAGATAGTGCTGGAATATTCTCAAGACAGATACAGCTCAGTGGCTGCACAAGGAGGAAGTGGTTTGGTGCTTTTGCAAAGAAGTGGTGGTGTTGATGTTGATGGGTAAATGGAATGAATTACTTTGCTATCCATAATGAATGCCTGCCATTTCTTATCTCTTCTCTCACTCTCTAAAGTGCTTATGCTTAGGAAAGAGGGGGGCATGGGCCTCCTGGATGGGTCTCTGGCCCCAAAGATTCAGATGAACCTAGAGAGATCTCCGAGTCCCCTTAGCTTGGTGCTGGTTTTGATACGAAATAGTTTTTGTGCATGAGCAAAGAAAGCAGTATTATAACAGAACACACAGAGGAACAGGGCTGAAGTGGATGGGCAGGATTAAGTTGAAAAGGTAATATAGCAAGGGGAGGAGAGAAACTATTTTTCCCTGTATCCCCAAGTTCTGATCAACTAAATTTTGTAAAACATTAGTTGCTCCTAACTATTAACGGCAATTGTTCAGCAAGAGTGATAGAGTCCTTAAAATAAGATCAATAAGACCAAATTCTACTTGTGAATAGCTCATTACCCATTGCTGCATGCCTGTTCCTAGATCCTGCCTCAAATGTCTTTCCATTATCACAGAGGCTCAAAGAAAGGATGAGTAGGAAGACTAGTATTATTATGGTTACAGCTAATATTTATTACATACAGACTATGAGCCCACAGTGGGCATTTTTGTTGTTGTTGTTTGTTTGTCTGTGTGTGCTACTGGGGATTGAACCCAGGGGCATTCTACCTCTGACTTACACCCCTAGCCCTTTTAATTTTTTTATTTTGAAACAGGGTCTCACTGAGTTGCTGAGGCTGGCCTTGAACCTGTGATCCTCCTGTCTCAGCCTCCCAAGTACTGAGATTATAGGCGTGTGCCACCACACCTGGCTCCTGTCAAGGCTCTTAATTACCCTCATGTTCCCAAATCTTGTGGAAACTCTTCTCTGTCCTCCTTTTACTTGGCTTCCCAGCAGCATTTATCAGAGAACAAACTTCTTTTGTAAAACTCTCACTTCTCAGATCCCGAGACACTGCTCCATTCTGCACCTCTAACACTGCATCTCACTCTTTTTGCTTGTTCTTATTTTTTTATCTGAACTCAAAGTATTGGTTTTTCTCAGGGTCAGATCCTAGACCCTCCTTTCTTCTCTTCACACTTTTTTTTTTTTTAATGGAGATTGAACCTGGGACATTCTACCTCTGAGCTACACACCCCCAGCTTTTTTTTTTTTTTTTTTTTTAAACAGGGCCTTGTTAAGTTGCTGAGACTGGCCTCAAACCTGAGATCCTCTTATCTCAGCCTCCCCTACTGGGATTACAGGCGTGTGCCACCACACCTGGATTTCCCCACATTTCTGGCTGGGTAATCTTCTCCTTTTCCTTGGTTTAGATTCTATTCATGCTGATAATTCCGAAATGTGTATCTCCTGCTAAGACCTTGCCTCTGAAGCCCAGACTCTTATCTGGCATGGCTGTCTCCACTTGGATGTCTCACAGGGAGCCCCCACTCTGACCTTTTCTTCTCCCTCTCTCTTCCTCAGCTCCATCAACAACTTCGGTCCATTCTCTCTCCACTCGTCCCCATCCTTGCCATCACCGTCCCTGCCTTCTTCATCTCTTCTCTGGATCTCTGCAGTGGATTCTGACTGGCCTCCCCACACCCTCCCCTGCCTCCCTACAAGCTGTTCCCCACTCAGCAGCTGGAGTGCTTATTAAAACCCCTAGGACAGCTGGGCATGGTGGTGCACACTTGTAATCCCAGTACTTGGGAGGCTGAGAAAGGAGGATCGCAGATTCACGGCCAGCCTCAGCTACTTAGTGAGGCCTTCCCCAACTTAGTGAGACCCTGTTTCAAAATAAGGAATAAAAAATAGGGCTGGGGGTGTAGCTCCGAGGTAGAATGCCCCTGGGTTCAATCCCCAGTACCACAAACAAACAAACAAACAAACAAACAAACAAACACCCTAAGACAACTCATGTCCCTCTCCTGCTGATAATGCCCCAGCAGCTTTCCTTGAACTTTGAACAAAATACAAACCCCTTACTCTAGCAGACTTCAAGGTGGCTCATGTGCATTGCCTCATCCTTATCCTGTGTCCCTCCTCCACTTGCTCTTTCCATCCTATACACCTGAATTCTATTAGTTTCTAGAATCACTCAGGTTTTTCTGAGTGCAGGGTCTTTGTACCCATTGAGAATGCACATCTACTTGCTCTTTTCACGGCAGACACTTCACATTCTTTAGGTTGCAAGTTACATGTCATCTCCTACAGGAAGCCTTCCCTGATCTAAAGTAGATCTCTACTATCACTCCTTATCAAGAAATCTTGCTCATTTCTTTCATGGCTAGCATTCCAATTTATAAGCTTTTAGACTCTTTGTTTAGTTATTTATCTCTTCAGTGAGCCTCTACACATATGTCTTTTGTTCACTTTATTTTTTTATTCCCTACTATGAACACAGTGCCTGGTATGTGATAGGTATTCAACATACACCTGTTGAATAAAAGAGTGTCAGACTTGCACTAAGCTCTCTGTGAATTATTTCAATACAAGGAGTCTGAGATGGATATAGCCCCGATCCATTATATGGACAAGAAAGATGAGGTTTACAGTTGTGAGGCAGTTTAACCAAATCCATAGTCTATAGGTAGAGAATCTGGGATTTGAACTTGGATTGTCAAACTCCAGGAGCTGAGCACCCTCACCACTTCATTGCTGCTGGGGTGTGTGGGAGAAGGTGTAAGAGGAAGAGAGGAAACTAGCGTGACTTTAACATAAGCTCAGCCACGTTCTGTGATTTAGAAGATCTTGACATGGAGATCCTTGTCCTTTCTCCAGTCTCCTAAATCACCTGTTGCAGAGATTTTTTTTTGAAGTAGTACAAAAACATGAAGTTGGGGAGCCCAGAGTTTGAATTCAGCTCAAAGCAAGAAACCATTTAAACCCATCTTTTCTCTGCTTGTTCTCTGTAACCTCCCAAAGCCGGCTACACATTCCATGGGCTGAGTCTCAGGATTCAATTCTGCTTTATTCCTTTATATCTACATTAAAAAGAATAGAAAGTTGAAATTGGTGGTTTGTGATAGTGACTCAGTTTCTCATAGCTCTGAAGTGAGATTTCTAAATAGTATACTCATCTCCAAGATGTCAACCTAGTTCCCATACTAGCCCAAATAACAACTTTGGGCAGTTTAAAAAAGAGCATCCTTCAATCTCTATCAAAATCTGAATGATGTTTTTTATAGAAATAGAAAAATCCATTTTAAAATCCATATGGAATCTCAAGGGACTCTGAATAGCCAAAACAATCTTGATTAAAAAAACAGAATGAAGTTGGAGATCTCACACTCTCTGATCTTAAAACTTACTAAAAAACCACAATAAACAAAACAGTGTGGTACTTGCAAAAAGACAGACATACAGACCAATAAAATATAATAGAACCTAGAAATATACACTAGCAATATAGTCAAATGAATTTTACAAAGATGACAAGGCCATTTGATGGGGTAAAAGAAAATCTTTTCAACAAATGGAGTTGGAAAAAGGACACACACACACACACACACACACACACACACACGAAGTTAGATCCTTACCCTACACCATGTACATACAGTAACTCAAAATGGATCAAAGACATAAATGTAAGAGCTAAAACCACAAAACTCTAAGAAGATAAGAGAGGGAAAAGCTATAGGACATGAACTTGGTAAATTGCTTGGCTATGACACCTAAAAGCACAGGCAACAAAAGACAAAAGTAGATAAATTCGATTTCAGCAAAATTTTAAACTGTTCACCCTAAGCAGACACTAGCAACAAAATGAGAGTGAAATGAGAGAAAACATTTGCAAATCATATTCTGATAAGAGATTAGTATGTAAAATATATGAAGAACTCCTTGACAACAAAACAACCTGATTTTCAGAGTGGCCAATGAATACATGAAAAGATGCTCAGAACCAGATATTAGGGAAATGCAAAGATTAGGGGAAAGTAAAAACCACAACGAGATACCATTCCACATGACAAGACTATTGGAAGAAAAAGGAAGAGGAAGAGGGAAAGGAGGAGAAGAAGGAAGATAACCAGAGTGGGCAAGGATGTGGAGAATTGAAACCCTTATGCATTTCTGGTGGGAATGTAAAATCGTGTGCAATATGTGGAAAAATGCATAGAAATTCCTTAAAAAATGGAGAATCTCCATGTGATCCAGCAGTTCCACTTTCAGGTATACCAACAAGAACTAAAGCAGGGACTTGAACAGATATTTATACACCCATGTTTGTAGCAGCATTATTTATTTATTTATTTATTTATTTATTTATTTATTTATTGCGGTACCGGGGATTGAACCCAGGGGCGTTCTACCTCTGAGCTACACCCCCGGCCCTATTTTTTTATACTTTATTTTGAAACCGGGTCTCACGAAGTTGCAGAGGGCCTCACTAAGTAGCTGAGGCTGACCACGAGCCCGGATCCTCGGGTCTCTGACTCCCAAGTACTGGGATTACAAGCATGCGCCACCATGCCCAGCTCGTAGCAGCATTATTTATAATAGCCAAAAAGTTGAGCCAGGCGTGGTGGCTTACGCTTGTAATCCCAGTACTTGGGAGGCGGAGACCGGAGGATCCGGGCTCATGGTCAGCCTTAGCTACTTAGTGAGGCCCTCCGCAACTTAGTGAGACCCGGTTTCAATAAAGGATAAAAATAGGGCCGGGGGTGTAGCTCGGAGGTAGAATACCCCTGGGTTCCATCCCCGGTACCGCAAAAAAAAAAGTTGAAGCAACCTATGTGTCATGGACAGATGAATGGATAAAGGAAACATGTTTTATACACACAATGGATTATTACTCAGTCTTAGAAAGGCAAGAAGTTTTGACACATGTTACAACATGGATGAACCTTGAATACATTATGCTATGTGAAATAAGCCAATCAGAGCTGGGCGTGGTGGCGCACGCTTGTAATCCCAGTACTTGGGAGGCTGAAACCAGAGGATCTGGGTTCACTGCCAGCCTCAGCTACTTAGTGAGGCCCTCCACAACTTAGTGAGATCCTGTTTCAAAATAAAGAATAAAAAATAGGGCTGGGGGTGTAGTTCAGAGGTAGATGTCCCTGGGTTCAATCCCTGGTACCACACATACAAAACAAGAAATAAGCCAGTCATAAAAGTACAAATACTGCATGATTCTTCTTATATAAGGTACCTAGAAGAGTCAAGTTCACAGAGGTAGAAAGTAGGAGGGTGACTGACAGGGGCTGGGGGGTTGAGGGTCAGTGTGTCCTGTGTATAGAGTTTCGGTTAGGGGAAGTTCTCCACTC
This sequence comes from Glis glis, assembly GCA_004027185.1. Classification (NCBI taxonomy): domain Eukaryota; kingdom Metazoa; phylum Chordata; class Mammalia; order Rodentia; family Gliridae; genus Glis; species Glis glis. The sequence continues at coordinate 17,069 of PVJS01026319.1, read as the reverse complement.
TGGAGATAGATCATAGTGATAGTTACACAACAACGTAAATGTGCTCAGTGCCAAGAATTATACATGTTAAAAAGGTAAATTTTATGTTTGTTATGGATATTTTATATTTTACCATGACAAAAAGGAAAAGAAACATTTAACTTTCCCAAATTTAATTTTTTTTTTTGGTACTGGGGAAGAAACCCAGGGGCATTCTACTTCTGAGCTACACCCCCAACATTTTTTATTTTTTATTTTGAAGTAGGGTCTTGCTAAGTTGCTGAGGCTGGCCTTGAACCTGTGATCCTCCTGTCTCATCCTCCCAAATACTGAAATTACAGGCATGCCTTACCACACCAGACTGAACTAAACTCTTAGAGTGGGTGTTGTGCTAATCTGCCCAGACTTTCAGGACCAGGCAACTTTCCCCTCCAGAAGCTGGGGACACTCTCAGCCTCCAGTCCTCCGCTGAAGACAGCCACCTCTCTCAAGTCAGCTTATATTCCTGGGGTGTCCTGAATCCAGTGACTGTTCAATGTGAGAATATTGCAACTAGTTTCAGAGTTCTCAGGGGGATGACTGAGGCCTTCTTGTGCCTTACTGTGGCCCTACTTTTCTTTCTTCCCAACCTGTTTTCTTCTCTTCCCACACAGTTTTTCATCCCTACAGCACTCCCTAATAAACCTCTTTTGCACGCGCGTGCGCACACACACACACACACGCACGCACACACACACCAATGCTTTTTCCTTGATGCCAGAACAAATGTCACAACAACTATATTAATATATGATGAATGGAATTCAAAAGGCACCCTTGGAAGTTGTGCAGTGCACAACCTGTACAGAGAAGCAGAGGTTCTGGGTTGACTGTCTCATTCCCCCGCTTTTGGGAGCCCCCAGGACCATTGAGGTGGACTGGCTGATTAGTATCTGGGAGGCCTGAGGCAGGGCCCGAGTCAGCCTTGGACAGAGAGGGAAGCATTTTTCCTCAGCCCTACCACGTGGTAGAGCTTAGAAATAATTTCTGGAGTCAACCAGGTCTGAAATATGAGAAGCTCGTCGTAGGCTCTGAGACTCCCTAGAGACTTTTACTCCTTCATGTTGTGGCCTCGATTTTACCCCTGGTCCTGATGGTCCTGGATCATGCTCAGCACTTTGGACACAGCTATTTTCCAGCCTCTTCTAGTCCCAAGTCTCTGTCACTTGTGTTTGTCTTAAGCTGCTGTGTTTCCTAGAATGCATTTCGCCATGGCAATAGTGAAATAAAATTCTTAGGGTAGCTGTAAATTCTGAGATCATGCCTGGGGTCCTCCCTCTGAACAGCAATGGGAAAGAAGCCCTAAGTGAAGGCACATGATTCTAGATCAAGTTCATTTTTCAAATAGTTTGAGTTAGTACATACTGTGATGGTGGTGGGTGAGCTGGAGCTGATAACCGATTTAACTTTATAGTTTGATTTTTAAAGTCCTCACATCAAAAGGGAAGGAAAGAAAACCTCCTTTCAAGCCTCCTTCCCATCAAGCTTGACTTCCCTTCTTTGTCATTATCACAAACTCCTCCATCATTCATTGCTGGAAAGAGGGTCCACATCCCCTGCTCCTCCTTCCTTCCCACCCTTTCATTCCCGGGATGGTGACGTCTCCCTTCCCCAGCAGTCCATAAATGCGGCTCTCCCAGAGACCACTAAAGACTTCCCTCAGTCAGATCCAGGAAGCTCTCTTAAACCTCATCTTTTCTGATCACTTCAAGACTTTCTTCTCCTTTAGGTTTTGTGACGTTGTCGTGTTTCAATTTCCTTGCTCTCTGACCACGTTTCACTATTTCTTTGGCAATTCTTCTGCCCCTACCTTCAACATTGGTGTTGTCTCTATCAGTATTTTGCACATCTCCATCCAGATTCTCTCAAACATCTCAGGCTTGGGATTGCCAGCGCTGATACCACTGCCCCTTTGCTCATTGCCTGTTTGAATTTCCTCTCCTATTCTGCCCGCTGTCTATAGCGCTAAAGGCTGTTCAGTTGCCCACATTGGAAGCTTTGGCAGCGTCACTTTCTCTAGATCTTTGTCATATATCTCCATATGACTTCCCTGCACAAAATGATAATCCCTCCCCACCCGGAACATCCTACCCCCCTTACCCCTCCTTATTATTTTCTTTAGCATTTATGACCATTTATACTAGATGTTTATTCATTTATTTTCTGTCTTTTCCATAAGAATGGAAGTCCAGGAAGGTGAGGCTTGCTTTTGTCCACTGCTACAATTCCCAGTGTCTGGAGTAACACCAGGCATTCAGTCGATACTCAATAAATATGTGTCGAATGAATGAAAGGAACCTGAATTTCTCCCTTGGCTGCAGACTCTGATCTTTGGAAAGTTCTAAAGTTCTGTTTTTATCTTGGAAGTGTTTCTCTTCACTTCTTTTCTCATCCCCCCCCCACTCCCTAGGATTAGGACATGGCTTACCCCCCCCCCCAGAGCACTGTCATGGTGTCCTCGCTGGTCTCCTTGCTGTGGCTGCCTTCTTGACTGTGCTCCCTCTCAACACACAGAGGTGTCTGTCTCCTTCCTCTGCTTCCACCCCATGGATGTTCACATGGTGGGTGCTTACTGATGTGTGTGTGCCCGCAGCCTGGGACTCTCCCTGGGGAGAGAGGTCTGGGCAGGGTAGCATTTTCAGTTCCATTTTAAAATGAGGAGCAGGGAAGGATTGAAATGCAATGCAGAGCAGAGCCGAGGAACTGGAGACAAGTGATGCATTCTATTAAAAGAACATAGGAGAATAGGAGAGATACTCACAGCCACAGCATGGACTGGAGTAACTGGGGCAGAATTCTAGAATGAGTCATTACAACAGAGATCAACAGCTATACAGGGCAGGGAGGGAGAGAGAGACGGGGGGGGGAAGAAATTTAGTCATGCTGAAGTGAGATAGGATTTCCACACTTCTCTACATTGAAGAGCTAAAAATAGGGACATTTGGGGAGAAAATAGTGAGGAATCTTTTAATTTTACTGACATAGGCTATAAGGAGGGAAGTTTGCAGGGAAGCATGTGTCTCTCACTCTTGGTAGTAAAATTAGGAATATTTTATTTTGGGCCCCCAACCTTCACTCCATTCCACTTCTGGCCTAGTCTCTTCATCTTGCTCCACTATCAAAACCTTCTCTTTAGAACAGAGTCCGATACGCTCATCCACATAAATGTATAAGGTTTAATGTGGTAATTCTACAGTTAGCAGAAGTTCATGTGTGAAGCCGCAACCATTAAAAAGAGAGAGTGTGTGTGTCAAATTTCTGTTACTGTAACAAGTATCTGAGAGAAACAATTTATAAGGAAGAAAGATTTATTCTGGCTCACAGTCAGAGGTTTCAGTACATGGTTGCTTAGCCTTGGTCTTTTTGGGCCTGTGGCAAGGTGGTACATCATGGCAGGGAGTGTGGCAGGAGAAACTGCTCACCTTGTGGCCACTGAGAAGCAAAGGAGGGAGAGGAGAGGGGCTGAGTCTCAATACCTCCTTCAAGGATACACAGCCCCAGTGACCCTACTTCCTTCCACCAGGCCCCACCTACTCAAGGTTCTACCACCTCCCAATATCATCACTGTACAGCATATATATACACGATATATTACAATATATATGATATAGTATATGATATATTATAATTTAATATGATAATATATATATATATAATATTACTGATATACCAATGCAAAGACTTCAATTAAATGTACAACTATGTTTTAAAAAGAAGAGGTCAGGGAGATGTGTGAAAAGGAACACATCTCAGCACCTAAACAAGGACTGAGAGTATAAGAAATGATGAGGTGAGGATGTTTTGGATGTGAGATGAGGGATATATATATATATATATGTGGATATATATATATATATATATATATGGATATATATATATATATCCACAACCAACCAACCAAGCACAGGGCTAACCACAGTAGTATTGAAAAATATTGGTTGAAAGATGTTAAAAACATGTAATTTATATTATCAAACTCTGGAACAATCTAAATATCCAATGTTGGGGGAGCCACTGAAGAATCATTCACAGGAAGAAGTATTAGTTATAAAAATATTTAGAAAGGCTTTTAATGACTCCAGGAAAATGCTTAAATGAAATGTTAGGGAAATGCAGCTACCGTGTCAATTTTAAAAATCATATGCATATACAAAAGACTTATAAAACCTGTGGATATGTCTGTAATTTGGGATTTGGGGTTTATTTTTAGTGCCTTTGTTCTACTTGTCTGGATTTTTGAATTGTTTATAATTGATATCCGATATTACAAAAATAAACGTGAAGGATGAGTTTGGTACTTTTCAAGGGTTCCTGAAATCACGGCGTGTTGGCCTGGCCTGCTGGGTAGAGTATATAGGAGGAGGGGCAGGAGATGGAGCCCAGAGAGGATGGGTTTTTAGAGTGTACTCCTTAAAGACAATGGCAGTGCTTGGTAATCCTGGTGCCCCCCCCCACAGAGGTTCACTGTGCTAGACTAATGGGGGCAATCCCATGCCCAGGACACCCTCACCTTCCTTTCCTACATTCTCAAGCCTCCTTCAGGTGCTGAGACGTGTCTATTTTCATCGTGCTTGCCTGACCCTTTCTTTTAAATAAAATACAGCTGTATGTTTAATTAAAATCTTTAGTTGGTATCTCGGTAATGTTCTATCTTAAAAACCTTAAGAATCCAGATTGTACTCTTAAGGAATACAATTATTTAATATTGTATTCCTTAAGAAAACATTATTTAATATTGCTATTACAGGAAACATTATTTAATATTGCTCTTATAGAAAACATTGTTTAATATTGCTCTTATGTCATAATACCTATATAAAAGGCTTGGCCATTTAAAAAATAAGGCTGCAGACTCAGTACTTATAAACAAGAAAGCATTTTCTTTGGGTTATTTCTGGAACTTTCTTCTCGACATCTGCATTTTCTTCTAACTTATGTTCCCTTCCCCTGGGATCTGCTGCCTTGCATAGTGTTGCCTCTCCGTGGAAAAGCACACTTCACACCCAGGATAAAACAAACAATACAAAAAAAAAAAAAAGCCCTTAAGCAAGAGCAACCCCCCCGCCCCTCTCCAAATTTCTAGTTTTCTGCACTTGAAAAAAAAAAGTCCCAGGCTATCCCTGTGCTGCCAATCTCTTAGGATCTAAACGGAGGGATTTCACAACTTTGAAAACCTAACCAAACCCAAGATTTTGTTTTTATTTTTTACTAGTTATTAAAATATCCAAACTCCCGATTAAGAAAGGCTGGGTGGCAGGATGGACCGCGAAGGCGTGAGGGAGAAGTGTGGAAAGAAGAAATCCCAGCTCCGCCTGGAAGACGCGTGTGAAAGAGCCCGGCTCCCTCGGCGGCTCCAGGCCGCGTTTTGCAGGCGGCCGCATCTGCCTCCCCTGTCTCTCTTACCTCCTTGATGCTCGGCACTATTTGTGGCCGGCGTGGTGGAAGGACACAGTGAGGTTCTCACCCCCGCCCCCCGCCCCTCGCTCCCATCCCCAGTTCCATCAAAGCGAACCCGGGCCAGCGCAAGGATCTCCGAGTTGCGAGTGTGCTGAGGCTGGGACTGTCACTCATTCTCCGCTCAGCGCGTGAACGCAGCTCGGCAGCCGCTGGCAGGAAACAATTCTGCAAAAATAATCATACTCAGCCTGGCAATTGTCTGCCCCTAGGTCTGTCGCTCTACCGCCGTCCACACTCGCTGCAAGGGGGGGGTACAGAATTTACCGCGGCAAGAACATCCCTCCCAGCCAGCAGATTACAATGCTGCAAACTAAGGATCTCATCTGGACTTTGTTTTTCCTGGGAACTGCAGGTACATTTTTCTTTTTAAAATTCTCAGTCTGATTTGCTAATTGCCCCTTCCCTCTATTCCTCCCCCGGGGAGCACTGCTATTTTGGGTGGTTTTTGTGGGATTGGGAGACTGGTCATTTTCGTGGAGCCGAGGAGGGAGCGCGTCGCCCTTGCAGCCCAGCCGGACCCCGCGCCCTCCCGGGCAGCGCCGGACCCGGGCTGCCTCCCTGCGCCGCCAGCGCCCCGCGCCCCTCCAGTGCGCCAGCCCTGCCCACTTTGTGTGCGGGCGGCGGCGGGAGCGGGCGGGCTGGCTCCGGGGACCCTGCGGCCGCGCCGGCCCCGGGCAGCGCTCCTTCCCGAAGGCGGGCGGCGGGGCGGGGATGCCGTGGCTCGGGAGGTGCGGCGCACAGGCTCACACTCGGCTCGGCGGGGAAGGGGCTTGTCAGCTCCAGCCTCGGGAACGGCGAACAATAAGGCCGGGGCAGCCGCCCCCGATCGTTATTTCCGGGGGTGTAATAAAGTGGGGCTTGCTGTCTTCGCCCCCACCCCGCCCCAGACCGAATAACGGTTTGCAAAATGGGGCGAAATGGACCAAATCGCAGTGCTCTGTGGCCGTTGTTGCACCCTCGTCCAAATGACGTTAGTTTTTCATTTGCCAAATTGCTGGTTAGTTGCAAAGCCTGCCTGCCTCCCGGAGCACGGAGGGATGGGAGGGTCGAGCGCCGCGTTTTGACAGGAGGAAGTGCGGAGGGGCGGAGGGCGAGGAGGGCGTGATCGGGGCTGCCTGGTGTGTGTGCGCGCGTGTGTGCGCGCGTGTGCCTTCACACTCACCGCGAGCCCCGTGTTGCACGGTGCCCGAGAAGAATGGCAGGTAGCCGCCCGGAACACCTCGCCCCAGGCTCCTTTCTTTGGGCTAGGTTCCCGATCCTGGCAAAGTGTGAACAATAGGGAGCTGGGAGGAAGACAGGAGGGATGCTGCCGCGGGTGGAGGGGGCTGCGCCGCCGCCCAGTGAACCTCGGCAGCCAGGAGGGAGGCGCATTTCATTTTGGCTCTTTCCATCTCGGCCTCCCTGGAAAATTCTTCTGTGCGTGCCCACCCTCCCCTCCAACTGCTCTCCCACCCCACCCAAGGATTTGCGCTTCGGCGCTGACGGACAGGAGGGGAGGAAGAAAGGAGCAGGGCGGCCGAAAGCTGGGTGGGTTGGGCGGGCCGTCGGGGCGGGGGTCCTGTGCTGGGACGCGCCGGCGGAGAGCCAGGCGGCCGGGCCGTGCGTCGCGGTGGCCGCTGCCAGGTGCCGCTCTACCTGCCCCGCGGTGGAGGAGTGCGCGGGGCGGGCCGGGAGCACCCAGAGCGCCCCCTCCGCGGGCGGCACCCGAGCAGCGCCGGCCGCCGCCTGCAGCCAACTCGGGTCCCTCCCATGGCGACCAATCAGAGCGGGGCTGGCTGGGCGGGAAGCCGCGAGAGGCTTTTATTGCGGCGCGGGTGGTGGCCCGAGCCCCTAGGACGTCTCCCGGTGTTCCAGCCTAACGGTCTCGCTCGCCCCCCGCCGGGGAGACCCCGCCCTGAGGCTGGCCCCCGCCTCCACAGCGGATTCGGAGGACAGAAAATGGAGACGAGGTGGTCACCGGGAGGCCTCGTCCCGCCCGCCCGTGCTCGCCCCTCGCACCTCTGCTCTCGCCGACCTGGAGCATCCTCGCCCCCTCCCCCGGCGCACTCGTCTGGCCGCGGCGTCCCGGTCCTGGGGAGCAGTGGCCCTCCGTGCGGACGCGCCTGCGCTGACGGGCGGCCGGGGCGCGGGGCGCGGGGCGCGGGGCGAGGCTGGGGCGGGGCGCGCCCGGGCGGGGCGAGGCGCCGGGTTCCTGCAGCCACCTGGATGGGGCCTCCGGGGGCGCGCACCCCTTCTGCCTGCGCCTGTGTGCCTCCGCCCAGCGACCTCCCCACGATTTGGGAGGGGTTGCTTTGGAGACCACCTCCCCTGGGGCGGGGGAGCGTGACAATGGAGACCCGACCTCCAGTGCATCTTTTGGGGGACCCCCTGGCCGTGGCCCTCATCGTGATAGGCGTGACCCTCAGTGTTTGGATCCCTTGGGAGTTGCAGGCAGGTACACGCCCAGGGAATCCCACATTGGGATGTTAGTGGATGTTCAGGCAACGATGTCATTCTCACCGGTGTTCCCTGGAATGAAATCGGCCTCTTTCCTAGCCCCAGGGCCATGAGGATGGGAAGAAGGCGAATGTGAAACACATTCCGGGTTGCTTAACAAAAGAAATAAGTTGGATGGTTTTACAAAGAGAACTGATTTTTTCATTAAAGTGTTGTTTCTACCATAATTTTAAAAAATCCAGAGATTTCAAGTCAGGATGAAAATAAAAACAATATAATGGGTACACACACACACACACACACACACACACACACACACACACACGCTTTGTCATTTTCTTTCTTTCTTTTTTTTTGGCCTCAAATGTTGTAGCATCTCCAGGGACAATGGTGATTCAGGCTGTGTGCTCCACGCGGTGCACATGACAGTTTAGACATAAGAAGTGGTAACCATAATACCAGATCGCTTTTGCACCTTAAAAGTAAAGTGAAAGGTTGTAGAATCATATAGTAATTTTGAGTCTATTCTAACAGCGCTTTGGGATGTTGTATGGAAAAATTGTTTGCTTGAATGATCTGGGATACTTGTCACATGTTTACTTGATAATTTGACCATCCTCTGCCAGTTTAATCTGCAAAAGCCAAGGAATGGATAGGACTGGTTTTCTAACAAAATAGTACCAGATTAAGAACAAATAGCACCCTTGTTACCTTACAAAAGATAACATACATGTAAAGTATAATATCCCTCACTAAACCACTCAGGATGCATTTCAGCAAAGGTTACTGTGAACATAATTACTGAGGTATATTTTTTGTTGATTTTCATTCTAAGATTGGAAGTATGTCTTTTTGAACAAAATTGAACTGACTGTAATAAAGTCAAGAATATGGAAAACCTTTCACAATTCTATCCAAAATTAAAAAGATACAAATTTCTTGCAGTAAATATTAGCACGTTTAAAATATTTGAATTAACTGGAAATTCATTTGAAACATAACAGAGTTATAGGGAACATAATCTAGACATTGTGGAAGTGTGACCTGTCATTTAAGTTTCTGATTTACTTTTCCCACTACAAAGGTCCTAAGGATCTATTGGTCTGGCTAAGTTTTCATTAATCTATAACTTTCCATGTTCCCTTTCTCTTCCCCTGAATGATTGAACTTGATGACTTCCTTCCAGATACCTTTACCAGCTTTTTTTTTTTTTTTTGGTAAATAACATTGGAATAGCAGAAAATAGTAGCAATGGAGATTCCTCCAAGTCTTCCTATGTCAGTTGGTTAAACTAAGAATTTGTTGATTAATTGGTGACTGGATCCTTGAGCTTGGCAGTTCAAGAATTAAAGTAGTAATTGCAAAAAAATAAAAGCCCACAAGAACCTGAAAATATTATGGTGAGACGTAGGTGTTTACTCCAGGCAAAAAGCAACAAGAGGAAGAAATGTGTCAGGGGAGCCCCCAGATTGGAAGAGTTTACATAGTGCTTCTTTTTGGAACACATTTATCATTAATTGAATTTCACAGATAGATCATAAATCACTTAATGTAAATAACCTATGTTTTTCTGGTTACAGTAAACAATATTTTACTTACCTTTCAAAATAAATAGCACCATTTTGTCATTCAAAAACTAATCTTTCGACATGAGAGAGACATTGGTTAGTCTCAGAATTCTGTTTCTTAAGTTATAGACAGCATTTTGTAAACTTCACACTACTTGACATAGGAACTTTGGAGTTTCTGGTGCAACCACTTAATTTTTTAAGACGAAGTTTCTTTTTAGTATTAGTTTGATGAATTCCCCATATTTACATGTCAGTGTTGAAGAAGTGTGGCCGCTCTCCAGACTGAAAGTGGCTTCAATGCTACTGGCAGACCTCCAAAGATATTTTACAGTCCTTCCTGACTTCGTGTAAAGTGAGTGATTGACTACCTGTTGCTAAATAACGGTTTGAACTTTCCCTGCCCATCTTGGGTTTGTGGTGATGGAGACCAGAACCAATTGGCAGGGAGGGGAGGGCAGGGGCCGCACCTGTCCCCATCTGTCTGCTGGGAACAGCCATAGCCTGGGAGGAGACAAAAACATGTTTAAAAGATTCTCCTAGACTATTGAAGTGTGGAGTTTTTGAGCATACATGTTTCATGGTGTCAAGGTAAATATTTTAATGTGAATTCCATAATTGACAATTTTCAGTGTAGCAATCGAATGAATATATAGACTAAGGAATGCCTGTAACTTAAAAAGAAGTAGCTGCAAATTACAAATAGTACTTTTACTAATCTTTAAACTGAGTAGCAAGTTACAAAATTGAAAACATTAGTCATTTGGCTGTGTAGAATAATGGTCATTTGAGCCCCGAATTAAAAAAAAAAAACAACTAAGGTTAAGAAGTACCTTTGGTTAGAAAGGAAGAATTCTGAGTAAAATGCAGACAAGAACTGTATGTGTTTCTTAATCTACTCGGGACTCTGAGCAGTATTCTAAGAGGACGAAATGCCCAAGCACCTCTCTGAATCCCAATGATTAGGTTTCTCTAAGTCCATAGCTTTTAGTATTAAAAAGCATTCTAGTGAAGCCATTTTCAAAAATACAGGTAGATATGCTTACTACTATAAAGCAGTTGAATAGAGAAGTCAATCTGAAGGTCGTAGTCATGTCACCTCTGGCCCTTTTTGTTATTAACTTCTGGCCAAACCTTCACGCCATTTGCTGATGTAAAGGGATGTAAATTATTTGGCTTTGGCAGAGGTGCCATTATGCCTTTTCATTTCGTGTTGTTGAAATACCGTCTCTCAGCTGCAGATGCTCATTAGGAGCCTTGCCTTTTGATGTTGGTCTGGGTGCCAAATGGCAGCCTTTCAGGCAGTTTCAATACATTACACTTAAAATGCTCTTAGGCCATGTCTACACGCAGCCACTGAGTTAACTGATTTTCAGTTAGGTGGACACACTTTTCCTTCTTGCTGTATTAATTTCGCTTCTGAGCAATCAGAGACTTAAAGAGGACTCCACCAAAAGGATCTATCTTGTGTGTGTGTGTTTTTTAAAAGTTTTAATGAACCTGTTATGCATCCTTTTCCTTCCACATAAGTGTAATGCTCCCTTGAATTCAAAGATTGCATGGCTGATGTGACTTAAAAGGGCTTTTGTATGACGCGTATTCCACTGTATAGTCTCATTGAGTATGTTTTGATGTGTAGCTGCAAACACAGACAACATCTGGAGCCCCCTTTTCTGTTTTGTGTCATTCCTAGATAATGTGTAAAAAAGCCTTTACTTGTGTATCAGTGTCTTCTTCTGGTATCCGATTACCTCATCATTTAGGAATATTCACAGTAATGTCACACTGTTTGAGATTGTGTTACAACGCCTGATATTCTCTTAAATAGTTGAACACATATGTTTATTGAGTGCCAGCTTTTAATCATCGGCTCTGTGGGGAGTTGCAAAGGAGTGAGATGACATAATTTCCGCTGTCAAGGAGCCCTGGGCGTGGTTGAGCATGGAGATTAAGAGAGGTGGACAGTCCTAGGTTCAAGGCCAGCCATATCCCTCGCCAGCTGTCTCACCTTGGACAAGTTCTTCTCCAAGTTTCAGCCTCTTCTTCTGTGAAATGGGAAAATTGGTAATGCCTACCTGTGACTGTTTTAGAGCTCACAGGACCTCAATACATGTAAAGCTGTGTTCATTAACAAGGAAGAAGGATGCATATGGATCTGTAAAAATAATTATTCAGACACAGTGCTCTCTTTCTGGAAGGATCTAAAATGGATATTATGAGAACATGATTTCTTCAATGATTAGAACCAGACTTAAAAAATTGGTTGCTAAATGTGCCTGCACTGTCACACTAGTTGTGAATAGAGGGAAAAGTAGTTCAATTATAAGGATGAATCCAGGTTTCGGGGGGCCGGGAGAGCATTACAATTTGGAGGACACCCTTTTAAGCATACCTTTATTGGTGCATAGTATTTATACAGCACAGTGACATTCAAAGTGATACATTCATACATGCACACAGCACTTGCTGCATTTCCCTACATAGCCCACTTTGAAGACACTCTTTAAAGAAAATGCCAAACTCTCTTGCTTTGTCAAAAATTTAGAAAACACATGACCCTGAGGACACACTGCCAGGTCCTCATCCCCCAGAGCCTTGGAAGGAGTCCATGCAATTGCAGGGCCCTGAAAAGCTCCAGCCCTGCTTTAGCAACTGAGCTTTGGTCTGCTTGGATCCACTTACTTGAGAATATAGGCTAATTGTTCCAGTTTGTTAAACCTGGACCTCATAATGGTTGTTTGTGTAGTGCTTTGAAGATTAGAATCCTGTATGGAAATCAAAGTTATTTTTAAAAATAAGAAGCTATTTGACCTTTATTTTCCAGAAAATCTTAAGTGAGATCTGAGGTGTTCTACTATTTCTCACTGCTGATATTTTTGTAAATTGCTAACTAGAATAAAATAGAGTAATTGCTATTATTATTCAAATGAGTCAGACATGAGTGCCCTACTGGTGGAGCAGGAAGTGGTTTTGCCAATTAAGAGCATAAGGTAGTGGAGAGGGGAGTGAGAATTTTGTTCTAGGTAGCTAAGAGTAAACTAACAGGATATGTAATACTAATAATTATATCTTAATCATCACTATATGGTTTATAGCACCATTACATCATTTAATCTTTGCATCATTTATTCAGTAAATATTTACTGAGCATTTGCTCTCTGCTCGGTATCGGGAATGCAGTGGTCAACTAAGCAAACGTCCTCATCCCTGGAGCTTCCTGGACATTTTCCTGGAGCTTCCAGGCTAATAGTGCAGAGGAATACAGACATTAAACAAGGCACTCACACTTTTACATTTACATATTTAGTTTAAAAGTAAGGAGAGTTTGTCAGGGAAATCTACTTACGTGTGACTGGGGAGATGAGAAGGTAGCATTTAAACAACTCTGTCAAATAGGAAGGACAGCTGGTTTTCTCAGTTTACGGCATGATTGATTGACTACTTAAACATTGAATTACAGCAAGGATTCCTGAATTCTTTTATTCAGTAAGCTTTACTGAAGTCTTGAGAAGGTCAGATAACTTCCAGAATTGTGCTGGGTTTCAGATTCTAAAGTCCAGGAAGATACACCTCTGTCTCTTGAGCTTTCCAGCTAGTGGGGAGAAAGATATACTATACTTACGAATAGAGATATATGACGTAAATGCTGTTGGGCCACATGGAAGGAAGCAGCTAATTCTGCTTGGGACTCGAGCTGGGCTTGAGGGATGAGTTTGTCTTCACTAGATGGAGCAGGAAGAAGGGATGATTCAGGCAGAGCCTACACCCCAAGCAGAATATATACAGCTGGTTTGGGGAACAGGCTGGGGGGGGTGAGAGAATGGCCAGAGATGAGGAGAAAAAAGGGTTCTATAAGGCCAGATTGTGTAGGTCTTGAAGTGGACACTGAGGCTGAGAAAGGTTACGTGACTTGTGCAGAAGCAGCTGGGACCATAACTTACATTTCATCCTTTTCTAAAGCAAGGATAATTTGAATACATCCTGCATCAGAATAAATAAAGTTCTGTGGCCTCTAAACTGTCTTTGAGTCTGACCAAAGCCGGGAAGGAGAGAAACGATGCCTGGAGCTTTGGAGTCTGACTGATGTGGATTAAACATACTGCTGTTCTGCATGTTGTCACCCTTTTGAGTCTGCGTCCCCATTGTAAAATGGGGTTCATGGCACCCCCTTATGAGTTTTGGTAAACTCAAATAAAATCCCCTCCACAAGACAGATAAACAGGTATCCAATAGGTGCTTTTAAAACATTCATCTTGAGCGAAGATTTTATTTGAAATGTTACTTTAGAAGGTGTACTGTGAAGCCGGGCGTGGTGGCGCACACTTGTACTCCCAGTACTTGGGAGGCTGAGACTGGAGGATATAGGTTCGAGGTCAGCCTCAGCTACTTATTGAGGCCCTCTGCAACTTAGTGAGACCCTGTTTCAAAAATAAAGAATAAAAAATAGGGCTGGGGGTATAGCCCAGAGGTAGAATGCCCCTGGGTTCAATCCCTGGTACCGCAAAAATAAAAAGAAGGTGTACTGTGAATATGATGTGCAAAGTTCTGCGTTAGAGGCTAGGGCAGTAAACAAAATAAATTTAAGAATACTATACCAGTCCTGTAGAACCTTTCAGATAGTTGGGGAGAATACACTCACTCAGTTTCAACAGTTAAGAAGTCATGAAAGCCTGGGCATGGTGGTGCATGCCTGTAATCCCAGTACTTGGGAGGCTGAGACAGAAGGATTCAGGTTTTAGGCCAGCCTCAGCAATTTAGTGAGACCTTTGGCTACCCTGTTTCAAAATACAATAGTGTTGGGGGTGTAGCTCAGAGGTGAGTTCAATCCCCAGTACCAAAACAAACAAACAAAAACCCCCAAACAAATAAACAAAAAGAATCATGAAAGACACTATTTGAGTAAGGGCCTAAAGGAAGGGGGCAGACAACAATTGTGAGACTTGCTTAGAGGCCGAAGCCAACTTGGTAAGTCACCTTGGTTGTTTTTTGGTGTGTGTGTGTGTGTGTGTGTGTGTGTATGTGTGTGTATGTTTATGTGTGTGTGTGTGTGTGTGTGTGTGTGTGTATGGTACTGGGGGTTGAACCCAAGGGCATTCTCCCTCCAAGCTACACCCCCAGCTCTTTTATTTTTATTTTGATGCAGGGTCTCGCTAGGTTGATGAGAGTCTTCACTACTTTCACTACTTGCTGACTTTGGTTGGTTTTAATGTCTGAAAAAGACATGGAGGAACAGGTATTTGATCCAGACCTGCTCAGATGTATGGTTAAACAGGGAAAGCAAGACCTATTTCCCCATAGAAAGAGATGGGTCTGACTTATTTTTGTTAAAAAAAATGCTATTGAAGAACAGTTAAAGGCTGGGTATTGGGGCAGGTCATATTAAAATCTTAAATGCCAGTTGAAGGAGATGGTTGTTGCCAGAGATATTAAGAAATTGTTTTTTTTAAATTGTTTAAGAGGATAATCAGTGATAACTACTGAACACATGCTGTGCTGGGCTCTGTGTTTGAGGCTAGCTGTGAATTAGCAGAGAGAGATGTAGAAGCAGTTGGTAGAGATCAATGCATAGAGAATTTTGGCTTTATGTAGCTTCCACTATAGTGGCTAGACAGAGTAAAGGGTTAATGAAGGAGTTTTGTTGCAAGGTGAAAGATCAAGTAGATGATAGAGACTTAGAGTCTGGGGAGAGGAGTACCAGGTAAAGCTGGCTTGGAGGCCAGTGAAGTCCAAGGAAAGGGCCTTGATTTATGTAGTAGGAAGATGTGTGTGGGGGAAGGGACACTGTTGGGTTTAGATTCAAAAAGATGGGTTCAAAATTTGGTTCTGCTACTAACTAGAAGTCACCCTCTTGGAACTGCAATTTCCTCATTTGAATAGTAGAATGAGATAAGAAAACAGGTGTGAAATGCATTGCAAATGAAAATATTTTACAACTGTACCTTTTATTAATAGACATGTACCTGAGTTTTATAAAAAACAGATATTATGTACCAGAGAGCTCGTTAGACTAAAGAAACCCAGCTCCGATATTAGTTTATAAAGCAGATAATTTTGGAAAATGACAATTATAGTGACTTTGGAGAAGGATAAAATGGGCCCAGCTGAGATGTTAGCAATGATGAATCAACCAGCAAAGGTAGATGATAAATGCAAAATGGTAGATGACAGAGAGAGAAAAATGTTTTTTTTTAAGTTGCAAAACTCAAGGGAATGAAATAATGATGGTACTTTTGATATCATGGGGAAATTAAGAAACAAGATTTTAGATAAAGTTTGGACATTCTAATATTTTAATTTATTGGTCAGTGTTTTTCAAGCTGTGGATGATGAACTATTTAGTTGGCCTCTATGCACATTAAAAAAGAAGGAAGGAATGGAGAAAGGGAGGAATGGAATGGAATAGAAAAGAGAGCATGTTTTATATAGTAAAGGTAGATATATTTTGACAAATTTGTTGCCGTGTATGCGCGTGCGCGTGCATGTGTACGTAATATGTGACTGGCTTTGATGGAAAACAGTATGATTCAGGTCAAAAGTGACAGCTACTGTCACAGAAGGAACAATATAGGACTGGAGAGAAGATGAAGCACTCTGGTGGAAAAGACATTAGAAGGTACGGGACGGAGACTTGATGGGTTGTGAGGGAGGGAAGAAGAAATGACAGCAAAAATACTTTTTAAGCAACTAAACAGTCTGTTTGTGGCAAGGTGTAAAAACAACAAAAGCAAAAACGAAACAATACTCTAAATATGAAACCTCCACCACAGAGAGGTAGTTTACTGTCTGTTTGGAAACAAAAAGAAAGCTGGGAATGCCAGGTTGCATCTGCAGCAAAATAGGTGGCACCTAAGACTCCTAGGCAGAATGGAGGTTGCCTGAGAAGCAGGAGTGCTCAGAGATCTCTTCCCAGTGTGAGTGGGCATTGAGGGAGACTTTGCAGGAAGGATTTAGCTCTGCAGAGAGGAAGGGTGGATGAGATCGACCTGCTGCTAGAGGTGGCTGGAGGGAGCCCAGTGAGGGACCAAGAGTACCCAGGGGTGGTACTAGTAGTCTATATTTTCATATTCTTTCACTAGAAAAAAAGCACAATGAATTTACAATCAGTACTTGTGGTTATCATAACCAGAAGTATTTGTTGTAGTATCTATGTAGCATCTAGAGTAGTATCTTACCTGTAATTCAGAAAGTAATACTGTCAAATGGAAGGAACCAGGGCTTAGTGGTGTGAATGTCAAGGCTAGAAAACTATTATAATGTGACATGGAAAAAAAGCTAGAAACAAATACTGTATGTAGGTATGATATTCCATCATCAAGACTGGAAGAAGAAAGATTACATTTGTTGTCTGAGTTTCCTATAATGAGAATATATTGCTTTATATTCAGTTGTAAAACAAATAGTGCAGTAAAAAAGAGAGCAGCTGTACTTAAAATAAGGAAATAAGGAAGGTGAGAATCAAGTGGAAACTTTGGATTTGTTTCAGAGGAGCCTGGTGACCTTAGAGTGATTTCTTTTTTTTTTAATGTTTTTATTGGTGCATTGTAGTCTCACATCACAATGAGTATCAGTTTGGTGTTAACATACATGCAC
>PVJS01026318.1:0-27106 GCA_004027185.1 Glis glis | reverse complement strand
AAGGCTTCAAAAACAGGTTTATTTAAAACTGAAAGGGGCAACAACCACACACATTCAGGTGACAACCTCCCCTGACACCACCCCAGGTAACCACCACCCCAGGTGACCACATCGGGCACCACAGCGCAGCTGCTGTCCTCCCGCCTGCTCCGTCCACAGCCCTCAGCCAAGCCAAGCCGGCCCAGAGCGCCTTCGCAAGCCAGGCCCACTGGCCCAGGGCCTGGAGGATTAAGTAGCCTTTAACTGCTCAGTGTGATCTGTTTCATTACATTTAAATACACCAGGGCGTCTTGACTGCGGCTTAGAAGCAGACGCATGAAAAATACCATACTATTTTTTCCCTCCCAAATTTTAGTCCTCTGAAAATTGCCACCTATGTCTCTGTTTCAGATTTTCTTGCCTACCTCTAAATCTACAACATATGTTTAAAAATTTCTTACATATCGATGAAAAGGAAAAGGCACTACTTACAATGTTATATTGAGAAATATAAGTAGAATCAACTAACAAAAATGTCATGAATATAATTTCTATGCATGATGATTTACATATATAACTTAATTCAAATACTTACAAGGTAGATATTATTTCAGTGATTTATTTTTTAATTTTAATTTTAATGGTTTTTTTTTTTGCAGTACAGGGGATTGAACCCAGGGGCATTCTACCTCCGAGCTGCACCCCCAGCCCTATTTTTTATTCTTTATTTTTGAAACAGGGTCTCACTAAGTTGTGGAGGACCTCACTAAGTAGCTGAGGCTGGCCATAAACCTGAGATCCTTGTGTCTCAGCTTCCCAAGTACTGGGATTACAAGTGTGCACCCCCACACCCGGCTTATTTCAGTGATTTAAATGGGAAAACTGTAATGTTAACCTTACTTAAATTTACATAGAAATTATAATTATCAAATAATAATATATTTTGTTAAGGATGTGCCATTTGGACTGGAGAAAGAATCAGTGGAGTAATAGATTCTCATGAAAACTCTAATAAGTAGTGCATCTAAAAATATCAAAATAGGCAAATTATCTCTTTTTTTGTGGTACTGGGGATTGAACCCAGGGGCATTCTACCTCCAAGCTACACCCCCATCCCTATCTTTTATTCTTTATTTTGAAACAGGGTCTCACTAAGTTGCAGAGGGCCTCACTAAGTAGCTGAGGCTGGCCGCGAACTTGTGGTCCTCCTCTCTTAACCTTTCAGGTACTCGGGTTACAAGTGTGCACCACCACGCCTGGCTCAAATTATCTCTTACTAGGACATTTGGAATGAGCTGGGCATGGTGGCACACACCTGTAATACCAGTACATGAGAGGCTGAGACAAGAGGATTACAGGGTTGAAGCCTACCTCAGCAATTTAGGGAGACCCTGTTTCAAAAATAAAAATAAAAATAAAAATGAATGAGGTATAGCTCAGAGGTAGATTGTCCCTTGGGTTCAATCCTTAGTATCAAAACAACAACAAAAATAATTTGAAATGCTTTTAAATTTTATAAGCTAGTATAAATTCTTACAACTATATATTGAGTTATTTTAACACTCATCAAATTGATAACATGTTATAATATGCTGCACTCTTTATAAAATATTTGGAAGCTGAGTTTTAGACTGTGCTTCCTATCAAGATATTTTAGCCTATACAGATATAACTGAAAATATGAACAAAGTTAGAGATCTTTTATTATTTTTTAAAATAATGTTTGTAGGAAGTCAAGACTGCTTTTATAGAGACCAGGGGGAGAATACAAAGGAGAAATAAGAAGGTAACTTGAGATGGATGTTTATTGATGAAACAAAAATCTGGATACATTAAAAAAGGAGGGAACTTTGATAAATTAGAAGGATAGGAAACCTGCTCAATTTTTGAGGTGGTGAGTAATTGAAGTTGTGTAATCTCATGGCAATAATACATGGCCTCTCCTCCCCCAAGTGTGTGATTTTGAAGTGAGGGAGGTTGTGGATGGGTGAAATTTATAAAAAAAATCTTACAATCAGTGTAGAGGTTCTTCAAAAGACTAGAAATAGAACCACTATCTGATCCAGTTATATTACTCCTCAGTATCATTCCAAAAGAATTCAAGTCAGAATTCTATGGGGATACATGCTTATCTATTTTTATAGCAGCACAATTCATAATAGCCAAAGTATGGAACCAACCTAAGTGCTAATCAACAGATGTATGGGCAAAGATAAGGTGTTCTATACACACAATGGACTTTTACTCAGCCATAAAGAAGAGCAAGATTATGTCATTTGCAGGAAAATGGATGAAACTGGAGAACATTATGCTAAATAAGATCAGCCAGACATAGAAAATCAAGGGCCACATGTTTTCTCTCATATGTGAAAGCTACAGAGAAAAAGAAAATAAAAGGAACCTCATGAAAATGACAAGAGAGGCCAGTAGAATAGTAGAAGAAGAAAGGAGGAGAGGGGAAGAGGGAACGAGGAGGTATGGCAAAGGAATTAGCCTGAATAAGGTTATGTGCATGTAGGAATGCATCACTAGGAATCTCACTAGCATGTACAATTCCAATGCACCTTTTTTTTTTCTTTTTGGTGCTTGGGATTGAACCCAGGGGCATTCTACCTCTAAGCTATAACCCCAGCCATTTTTATTTTTTATTTTGAAACAGGGTCTTGCTAAGTTGCTGAGGTTGGCCTTGAACTTATGATCCTCCTGTTTCAGCCTCCCAAGTACGAGGGTTACAGGTGTGTGCCACTTTACCCAGCAAGCAATAATTTAAAAAAAAGTCTTCTGGTTTAGAAAATCATGGCAAAAGTGACATTATTTGGAAATAAATTGTATTGGTATTCAAGTACTTATTGAATCAATATGTATTGTGTGCATTTCATGAGTATACACCAGTGTGCGAAACACAAGTGCTTTCATGAGTTTCACATAGCAATTCAAGAAGAGAACTTTAAGAAGTACTCAAGAATATAAATTATGCATGATTTCTTTTCAATACTAGGAACTGAACCCAGTGTCATTCTACTTCCAAGATATACCCCAGCCCCCTTTTAAAAAATTTCAAACAAGGTCTCCCTAAGTTGCTGAGGGTCTTGCTAAATTGCTGAGGTTGACCTCGAACCTCTGATCCTCCTATGTCAGCCTCCCAAGTACTGGGATTACAGGTGTGCACCACCACACCCATTTAAGGATACATGACTTTCATACATTTATTTTAAATTCAGATGTCAGTTAAGTCATTCTGCCCTTTCCGATTCAAATTGGTTCAGATAAACTCATTAAACCATGTGGGTAATGTAGTGCCTTTCCCCAAAGTGCTGCAACTCTCTGAAGGTTTCATTCTTTGGGGTTCTAATTTTCTGCCATTTATTTATTTATTTATTTATTTATTCATTTATTTATTTGCGAGGCTGGAAATTAAACCCAGGGTCTCAAGGACTCTGCCACTAAGCTGCATCCCTAGAAGTTTCTGCTTTTGATGTGGTCCCTTTCCCAAGGAAATTTCACTCATGTGTTTGCTACTTGTTCTTAGTACTACATCAACCCAGATAAGAAACACAGCCTTATTATTGAGTTTTTATTCTCCAAAATACTTACATGAGACTTCTGTACATGTGGTAGATTAACTGAAGTTTTATGAAGCTGGAGAGAATTTACCCAGCGACAGTGCAAACAATGTAAAAATGAAAATTAAACTCACTCTCCGTTAAAAGTCTGTTGACTATCCTAACCAAATTTCCCCATGGATTCTGCCTCCCGTCTTGTTGCTATGTAACATTATGCTCCCTGCACCCTCTCCTAATCCTACCAATTTCCTTTCCTTCCTAAGTCTACAGTTCTAGTCAAGTTTATGGATATTTCTGTTTTCACATCTCCCAACAGAGACTGCTCTGGGTATAGCTTGAGAGATGGTGGTAGTGGTGAGCTAAGGTGTTTGTTTCCTGCTTGTACATAGAGGCCTTGTTATCCCTATGAATACGGCCATTGGGGAATTTTGTTTGCATTGAATTCATGACCTATTTTCTGCAGAACATCTCCTGACAGTTAATATTGAGATTATACCATAGAAAGAGGGACCACCTTTCAGTTCTGTCATGAGCTTGTGTACTGTTCAGGGTCTGATTAAGAAACAAATGGTATCTTCCCAAGGGATCAATTGATCCAGAGCTCTTCAGTGATTTTTTTATTTTACATTGAGTAATATCAAATTTCTTAATAATAACTGGCATATATATATACATATATATATGTATATATATAAATATATATATATGTATACATATGTATATATCTTTTCTCCATAGCGTATAAGCTATATGAATGCATGAAAGTGGGGTCTGTATTTTCTTTACCTTCTTGTTTCTCTCTGACATATGATAGTTCTTAAAATATTTACTAATGAATATTATTTATATATGATTCCTTATATATATGCTTGGAAATCCTTGACAGAAAAAATAACAGTTGTGATTTTTGGTAAATACACTGTCGAGAGAGAAGTAGTTTATTATAATTCTGTAATCTCTACAATATTGAAAGGCATAGAATTTATTCCAACTTAATACTCAAGAAACTGGACTTCTGTAAGCATCAAGGCACATAGGGAGAGAGTAGGATAACTGAGATTGAGAATAATGTCTACTTGATCAAGGCCAAATTATTAGGATATGATCCTCAAAGGATAAAAATCTAACTTTATCTGAATCTAACACCAAACACACTTTCTGTACTGTATCAGAAAAAGAATTTGCAAGCAAAGTAACCTTTTCCATCCTCTCTAGTCATCCTTTCTACAATAGTTTCATCATATAAATTTACTTTTTTCCTTAGTAAGCAATTTCACTACAATATTGTTGTAAATAATTATTGTAATATTAACTTACATGTATGTATGCTTATATATGCAAAGTTGATGTGAATTTAAGTTGTGTTTAGCTACTTCAGGAAACTGTGGACCTAGCTGCTATGATGTTTGTCTACCTGGCTAAAAAAAAAAAAACAATTTTAGGCAGATATGCTGCTTAGAAATAATAGAATAATGGGATTTTGATTGCTACATATATAATATAAATTAAAATATAAGTTAAAACATATTTTAACCAATTTAAGGAACAAAACCTTAAGGTTTTAAAATTATATTTAATAATTTCCTTCTTTTAAACATATAGTTATAGGGGTACATAGCTTGTGTGGGCGTGTATATATACATATATATCACAATATTTCTGAGTAGAATATAACCATTAAATATATACATAATACATTTACAACCTACAGTAAGAAGACATATTTTTTTGTTCTTCAACACAACTGGATAAATATCTGTGAAGCTGTATAGACCAAAAGAAAAACACTCATGTTTTTCATGAGACGACTTTACATGCAAAGCGTGTGCTTAAATGACTTAAGGCTAAGGCTAAGTATATTCACATTTCTGCCATACATTATACCTATATTCATCCTATTTTTTACATGACTCTTTATCATAAAATGAGAAGCATACACCTAAGAAAATGGAACGGCCCCTAAGATTGCAAAAGAGCATACAGATCTGCCACAAAATACTGGAAATCTCTCCAGAGATTTCACCATTTGAAGGCTGAGGTAATGATATGCAAATTTCACTGCCACTGACATTTTTCACTTGAGCATTAACATGTATAAAACTCACCTTTTTTTGTTACATGAACAAAATAATCTTTACCTCCTCCTTCTATACCAGCTTTCCACCATGGCTTTAGAATTATTATCAATGTTGCGCTTATACTGCATTTTATTAAGAAAAGTAGTGTTTATGAAGAAAACACTTATTGAAGTAGAATGAGCATGTCGAAAATTGCACAACTCAAGTATATTGAATTGTTCAGAGTTCTGGTATATGAAATTGCATGTATTTAGATATTTTATAGTTTTTTAAGTTTCCAAAAATGAGAAAATGATAGAAACACCCTAAAACTCAGATTGAAAAACAAACTTCTTAATCAGAAAAGCCATATTCCACATAACCAGAACACTGTATTTCTTATTTCTGTCGCTACAAGTAAGGGAACAATATTTCATGGATTTTCATGGATGACAAGGTAGCCTCTGAGAATAAATGAAACCTTTTAAAAATGTCTCCTGTTTTTCTTCTCTTTTCTAATTACTTTTTTGTGTGGCCTATTTGCACATGAACATAACATAATAATTTTTTTTCTTTGGTACTGGAGATTGAACCCAGAGGCATTATTTTGAAACAAGGTTTTGTTATTGTGGAGGCTGGTCTTGAGTCTTCAATCCTTCTATTTCAGCCTCCCAAATACTGGGAGTACAGGCGTGCACCACCACACTTGACTTGAACATAACATCATTTGATTAATTTCAGTCCCCCATACTTCTGCTTTCCCTCCCCTGCTTCCCCCCACCCCAATCCACTTTTTCTACCCTAATGGTATCCCTTTATTTTTCATAAGATCTTTTTTCCCTTCATTTTTCTCTCTAGCTTCCACATATAAGAGAAAAACATATGAAACTTGACTTTTTGATTCTGACTGAAATGGTATCTATGATTGCCAATCCTTCCTCTGCCAGAATGAAAAAACTTGACCATGGCTGTGGAAGTGGTCTATAATTTTCCCAGATATCATAAAGATAACTGAATGCTCATTATATTTCTCTCAGAAGTTCTTTTCCACAGAAAAATCTGTTAAATGTCCTTTTAGTACAATGCAATTGAGGTCTTGGAAAAAATATATGTCATAGTCATCTCCTACAAGAGGGTAAAGTAATAAAAAAAAGTCACTTGAACTAAACTTTTTTTTTTTATAATACATTATGGAACATGCCTGAGATCTATCAAATGAAGTGAAATGGACAACACAAATCCCACTGCATTCACTAGAATGCTAAAATCAATGCTGATTTTCTCATACTGAAAAGTAAACAGGTCTGCATTATACTATCTCAAGTGATAATTAATATTAGACAGGTTGAGCAATTCTTAGCAGTGAGTTATAAACAAAGCTTTAATTAGTGAGACCCCACAGAATTGTAAAACAACTACTTTTTTAATTGGGATAAATGAAAGGAATGAATTAGGGTCCATTAAAACAATTCAAATGAAACAGAGATTTTAATTCACCTGTTTGTTTGTTTTTTTCTTTATTGCAAACTCTCAGAATTGTAGTAGCTATTTGAATACTATTTGTTAAATTGATGAATAAACTTAGCTTCCATCATATTAGTATTTGTAAAAGATAGGTACTGCTTGAATATTTGACAATTTACTTAAAATATTTTCCTAAAATTTTAAAATATAAATATTATGTCAAATGCTTGCATTTGGAAATATAACATATAAAATATTAGGAAGTTGATAGAATATGGTAATGGACATAAAACTGACTTTCTAAAAAAGGAAAATATGATTTGCTTATATGAACATGTGTAAAATCATAAAGAATAGTGAAATAAAATGAGAAGAAATAAAAGAATACATAAGTTAACTATGATATAGCATTAATATTAAAAGGTCAACAAAATACTACAGAAGTAAAATTATAGTGCCTATACACTTAGTATTAAAATATGGCTCTCTTTTGGTTACAATGTATGCCTTATGCAAAACAAAATCCTATTTCAATATTTTTTATTTCTGCTTTTTGTTTATAGATTTATTTGATTATTTTTATTTTTTATACTCATCAAGAATTGGTGTAAAACCATTAGGAATTTTGAGAAAAAGATTCCCAAAATAATTCTCAAAAACTGACATAAATGTGTGAAGAAATATAAAAATAGGGGGAAATAATGAAACAGCTCTAGAAATTAGCAAAATGAATTTAAAGTGACTCACAGAGGAATTACATCAGACATTTGCAGAAGAAGCCAAATAAAGAGTGACTTTGAAAGAAAAATAAAGTTTCTTAAGAAAAAGGATGACAATTAACTATAAGAAATCCTAGAAGAATTCCATTTACCTATGAAAAGTAAAAGTAATAAGAGCCAGAGTCCTTTTTAGGAAAATATTTCCCTGCATTTTCATTTTTTTTGACTCCCTGTGTTACTATTTGATAATTAGACAAAGCCATCTCTCTTGTTCTTCGCAGAATGGACTTATACTGGAAAAAAATATCACCAACCAGTTGGGCCAGAGACTGCGGAGGCCCCTCAAACTTCTGTGTTTGAGGAAGGTCCCCTCACTATTCTCAGTGGCCTCCAGGTATCAGTGATCTGAGATAAGCAAACAAACCAATTCCTCTGGCATCTTCCAGATAAGCTGCTGGTTGGATATGTGGCAAATCTCTTTCCCTTCCCAGGTAGATGCTGGGGAGCAGGGGTTTTCATCCATCTGCTCAGTGGCTATGGTGACTGCCAGCCCAAACCATCACCTCTATTCTCGTCAGTAGGGGTAACTAGACAATATTGGTTCCTGTGGTCCGTCTATGCTAGATAGAAACCAGTTCTCTGGATGTCCCCAGAACAAATTGGGCTAAGAGAAGCTGAGAAGTGGGGAATGAGGCTGTGTCTTCACTGTATAGAGCTGTGCTGAGCATAGAAATTGACAAGCAGCATCCCAAATTTCCCTGACGATTTCAATGTTGTTGTTTTCACATTCACCCAAGGTGCAGGAGCCTCTTAACTAGTTTATGGATTTCTCACAGAGGTAATATTTTTTATGTTTTGTTGTATAATTAGTTGTGGGTTTTGTGTGTGTGTGTGTGTGTGTGTGTGTGTGTGTGTATGTAGGGGAGGAGGATCTAGAGCTTCCTACTCTGTCCTGTTGCTGATGCCACCATTATCTATACACATTTTAAAAATTTGGAGTAATACTTGTTGATAAAAGACCATTACTCATATAGGTCCATTCACATTTTTTAAACAGGAAGAATGCAAATTCAATTTTAACCTTTTTTTTTAATTTTATCAAGCACTACTAAACTTTTGGAGAAAAATTACATTCTCTGCCCTGCTTCTTATTCGTAAAGTTGACTATTTTTAATTATATTTGGTGTACTCATACCATTTCTATACTGTTAGTTATCTCCTTTAATTTTAAGATATTATCCATTGATTTTCTGCTATAAAAGATAAGAATTTAGACCAGATGTGGTGGAGAAGGAAGGCCTGTAATCCCAGTACTAGGGAGGCTGAGACAACAGGATCAGAGGTTCAAGCTTAACCTCAAAAACTTAGAGAGACTCTGAGCAACCTAGTGAAACCCTATTTCAAAACCAAGAAATAAATAAAGCTGGTGGTCTAGCTCAGAGTTAGAATATCCCTGGGATCAATCCCCAGTACCAAAAAAAAAAAAAAAAGATAAGGATTTAAAACTCTTACATCCTCCATCTTCCTGAGAACCTATCAACCTAATTGTATCACAGTTTTTGTTTTAATCAGTAGTTATTTACTGCATTTCCTCCCCAGGGTTGTTTGTTTTCTCAGTGGCCTTACTGGAGCTATAACTACCTTGTTCTCTCATTTGCCTGACTTCCAATATGTCCATAATTAGATCATCTTCTAATACTGCTGGACCATAGCTCACTTTACTTCATGGTGAATGGACAGATCATTTGTTTGATCAACGCTGTTTTTCCCTTGGATGTAAGCGATGTGCTGAAGCTGACTTGACCATTCTAAGAACAGGTTGTGTGTACCTTTTCCAGCATCAGCAGTCAGTGATGTTATGTTTTCCATGCCTGATAGGGAGCTTTAGACACATAAATTAGCAAATGCTTGGACCCTTTTTCCCTCACCTAAGTTCTACAATTCTTTAAACCAGTTGTCCTGCATCATTACTCACCAGGAATCCTGAAACTTTCTTCTCTACTGAAACTTGACCCTCACTTCATATTTGAACTATTGCTGTGGCATAAAAAAAGAATTTCAGTAAATCCCTCTCAAACGAATCCCAAATCCAAATCCAACTGTATGTTAAAATTGTATACATTTAAACATGCCCTTCCAAGTTTCCTTTGCCTGATACAAGTTGTGCTCTCTTCCCCTAGAATCTCTGCCAATTAATTATTCAGGAGCTTTTTACAATTCTTTTATCTTCTATTCAGACTTTCCTGGCTATTTAATCCTACAAGAATCTCCCTATTTGTTGAAATCGGCAGCATTTTAAATCAGTTCTGTGGTATTTGTTTTATACCTAATTATATAAATAACCTTATCTTAATATTTTTAATATTCATGCCTTATTTTTTAACTACAGTATAACCTCAAGGCAGAACTGTGCCATTCATTTTGTTTATATAGCAACAGCTTCCTGATTTATATGATCAGTATATATCTGATGAAATGATTGATTGAAATAATGAAAGAAAGAAAACGGGAGAGTGATAAGACCTACCTAACACTTTTGAAAAATAATCAGTATTTAGCCACTTACCCAAAATCATCAAACAGTGATTTCATGTGGCATAGTAACGGTGAAGCAATAACAAAACCTCAGGCATCTTTCCTCAGAACGAAAATAATAAAATAATACCGGAACGTGGTGGTGGTCACTTTGTGTAATCTACCACTGACACTTATTCTTGGTAAATTGTTTTATGTGTTTGTAGGACATGGCACATAAAATGTTTAAAAAGGACATAATTCATCCCAGGTCCTTCCAACATTATTATATCTGCCTACAGTTTTGAATATATCAGAATGAATTGTCAAATACTCCATAGTACTCATAGCTCTTGTAAAATGAATTGCTTTGGTGGCTTCAAATGGTCTCCACCGTGGTTAATCAGGAACAATTTGAAAACAATATCCTCAGTTAGAATGAAATTATTGTTTATGTCATTATTTTTCAAATGATAAATTTTATTTTGTCATTTAAAAATGCCCTGGATGAAAACAGTTTTATATTAAAGACTTTCTTTGACATAGACTGATGTTACTGTGTCTTTTAGATTGAATCACTCTATTTATTTGAATTTCTCTATGTTCCTTTTAATTCTTGATGTTCAGAAAAATGTCCTTCCCTCGATCAATCTCTCCTTATATATTACATCTCTTATCAAATGGTTCTTCCAGCAGAAGCACATTCCCAGATTACTTTTGGCTGACTTACTACACAGAGAGATAAAATGTTATATTTATAGTGTATTCCATAGAATGTACACATATCTAGTCGTAGGGATGTATGATATTTGGAACTAGATCATTTGCCAGAAATAAGCAGATATATTTATAATATATCTATTTCTGTGTGACTTTTAAATTGATTACTGAAAAATACCCAAATGATGTAATGTTTTCTATCGAACTATTCTTTTATTCACTCATTCTATGTTTACTATATTATATGCTCTATCTTGGGTCCTCAAGGTAGAGGTTTAAATAAGATAGTTTCAAAAAATCCTTATGGCAGTGGAGGATATAGACAGCCAAATTTTCACTGAGATGCTAATATAAATATTATGGTATAAGAAGGTAAGAACAAACCTACCCATTGAGATCAGAAAAGTAGTGACTTTTGTGGTTGTAGTTTTTGTAGTACTAGTTATTGAACCTAGGTTCTCATGCACACCAAACAGTAGCTCAACCACTGAGAGATAACTCAGGTCCCTTTTATTTTGAAACAGCATCCCCCTAAGTTGCCCAAGCTGTCCTCAACCTTGAGATCCTCCTGCCTCAACCTCCCAGGTGGCTGGGATTACAGGTGTGTGTCATCATAGCCCATTTAATTAGTGACACTTGGTGCAGAAATGAAACAAAGGTGAGACTTCGTTGAATGAACTCTTAGCAAGAACAATCCACAATAGACTCATATGTGGAGAAACAGAGATGTGGAAGTGTTTCGGGTGATGGGAAGTGTGGTCTGGCACAGGGATGGAAAGGAATGAGAAGCAGACAGGTTTGGACCAAATTCATAAGCATCTTGTACGTTAAGGTAAAAGTTTAATATTTTTCTTTCTCTCACAGTGGATGTGAGGTAATCTTCATGTTTGCAAAAAAAAATAATTAATGATAATGCAAAGATTAGACCAGACCAGATGTGATAGAGATTAAAGTCACGGGGAAGAGGCAAGAATTTTTCTCCAATGTGGCTGAGAAATAACGAGATCATGGCTTTGTTCAGGCCTTAATTCTCTTCTCTATTTCTCTTTTCTGTTTATATTCAGAATGCGATCTGATAATATTAAATCGCATGTATCCAGACATTTAGCCTGAACGTCAGACTTCTCTATCTAATTGTCCTGTCTGCCTCTCCTCCGAGTTATAGAACAGCCCTCTCATACTTATCGTGGAAACTGGACTTGGGAGCATCTCCCCGTGCCTTAGCAAAGACCTCCTCCAGATGCAGTTTTCCAGGTCAGTTGCTGCCAAATCCATTTTTGTTGCTCAGAAAGAAAAAAAATTGAGTCATTCTTCATCTCACATTTATTTATCCTTTGCTATTATGTTCAAAGTACCTCCTTCATCTAATGGCATCTCACACACCAGGGCTGCCACCCTCTCCTGAGCAGTGCCAGCTTATTACGACCACCTGCAAATTCCCCGTAGAGGTCTCTCTGCTTCTGTCTTCGACCCTCTACATTGTATTCTTAACCCAGTAGCCAGAATGATCCACTAAAAATGTTAGTTGCACACAGTCAAATCATTCAAAGCCTTTCCGTTTCGGTTTGAGCCGAATTCCAGTTTGCAGTGCACCGCTGGTTCCTGCATAATTAGCCCTCTAACTGGGAACTGTTCTTGCTCATTACAACCACACTGGTCTCTACATTCTTTCTTGAATGCGTTGAGGATTCATTGGTCTTAGGGCTTTTGCACAGCTCTTCCTAGGGCCTGAAGTGTTCTTCTACCAGATATCTTCCTAGTAACTGCTGCACACCCTTAGAGTCTTTTCTCCAGTGTCCACCATCTCAGAGAGCCCTATGCTGACCACTAACCTTAGAATAGTTCACTTTTCCCCAGTCACTCCACACTCTCCTTGCCGGTTTGTAATGTTTGCAACCCTAAGTCATCTCTTCCGCGCTATATACTTTACCTGCTATCATGTTTATTATTCGTTGTCTTTCCACCTGCTGGAATATAAGTTTCAGGGGTGAAATTTTTCTACTGTTATAGTTCACTGATAAAACGCCAAGAGAGGAGCCCAGTGCATAGCAGACTGTATTCAGTTTCTACTCTATAAATACATGAATAAATGATCTGCATTAATGTGATTGTAACTGTGGTAGAGAGAAAGCTATGGATGTGATGGCTGTTTGTGGTGGCAATTATGGGTTTTGTATTTATGATATATATATATATATATAATAAATATATATGTATATATATATTTATATATATTTATATATATTCTCATTCTTTTAGTTATTAACTATGTGACTCCAGGTAATGATGGAAAGGAAATATTGAAGTAGTTCAAATAATTATTAGAAGCATTGAAAACAATGAATTGAAACTGATATCCTAGACGCCAAAGAAATAGTTACAAAAATTTGGCATCCCTAATGTTGAGATGTTCTTCATGAATCAATTACAAGCGAACATTCCTAATCCAAAAATCTGAAATCTGAAATGCTTTAAAAAAATCCGAAATGTTTTGCGTGCTGATATGATACCACTAGTGGACAATCCCCTGCTTGACTTCATGTGACAGGATGCTGTCAAATCACAGGTGTGACATGCAGTTGATCCAGTGCTTCGATAGGAAAATTGACCCTCCCAGCCCCTTCAGCTGGGATACATAACTTTGTTTCATGAATTAAATTCTTTAAAAAATTGCACTAAATTTTCTTCAGTCTTTGTGTATAAAGTACATATTAGACAAATGAATTTAATGTTTAAAGTTGGGCCTCATGCTTCAAATATCTCATGTATATGCAAAGATTAAAGAAAAAATTCAAAATCTGAAACTCTTCTTGTCCTAAGTATTCCTGATGAGGAAAACTCAGCCTGTAAGAGTTAATTTAATTTGAAAATTAAAGTAACAGCCGGGCATGGTGGCGCACGCTTGTAATCCCAGTACTTTGGGAGGCGGAGACCGGAGGATCCGGGTTCGCGGCCAGCCTCAGCTCTCTCGCTCTCTCTCTCTCTCTCTCTCTCTCCTTAGTGAGGCCCTCCGCAACTTCGTGAGACCCAGTTTCAAAATAAAGTATAAAAAATAGGGCCGGGGGCATAGCGCAGGTAGAACGCCCCTGCGTTCAATCCCCGGTACCACAATAAAAAAGTAACATTAATTATATAAAAATATTTTAAGTGGTATGGTAGGAAAAAGAAGTCATTTTAATTAATTAATTTTTTGTGGTACTGCGGATTGAACCCAGGGGCATTCTACCTCTGAGCTACACCCCCAGCCCTATTTTTTTTTATTCTTTATTTTGGAAAAGGGTCTCACTAAGTTGCGGAGGGCCTCACTAAGTAGCTGAGGCTGGTCGCGAACCCGGATCCTCCTGTCTCAGCCTCCCAAGTACTGGGATTACAAGCATGCGCCACCACGCCCAGCTTAAATAATTTTATAATACCAATCCCTAGTGGATTACCTAAGTAATTATGTATTGGGTGTATATATGGGTATATAAGATTTTTCAAAAATGCTTGAATCCTACATTTTTTAGCTTTCTTAGCAACTTTATTCTTGTTACTTAAGACTTGGACCTAATTTTTAATTTTTCAAGTCAAAATTATTATAATTTAAGCAAACCTTATTTATAACTTAATCTATACACTTGAAATACAACCAAATAATTTGCAGAACATGGAGTCAGTTTTACATTCAAAAAAGAAGGTTTTTCGCTTAATTTTGGGTGTGCCAACTGGTATTTAGTTTCATGAAGAAGTTTTTATTGTACAATACTTGTATAAAAATAATTGTTATTGGTTTTCCTATAATATGATTTCCCCAACTTGCAGACAAGGCAATTGATAAAACTCAGAGTCTTAAAAGTCTAGTCTGCCCTGAATAAATACAGTCTCTTTTCAAAATGAAATTATCTCAGCTCCTTATTTTATACACTTTTTTTTCCCCTTGTATAATTCAATAGCGAGTTGCCCATAAACATAGACTAACTTAATAATGACTTAGCAGACAATCTGGAGGACACATCAAAATAATTGAGGGAGTAAACAAGTATGAAATAATCTAAGTATATCTTAATAATTTTAAATGAATTCATTTAAACATATTAAAAGCTAGATTTTCAAAAACAAAAAGCAAACCAGCACCATTTGACCTAACCACATAGTCTTTGTACTTTTTATTGTGTATTAACCAAAATATTTTGTGATTCAAAAGTTTCTGCATTTCCTTCTGTTTTCAGATATACTAAATATCTATAGTTCATAGCTTAAGATATATATGATTATGTACAAGTTTTAGTTATTAGGGAATAATAATTACATGTTGTTAATAAATCATATTTCTAAAATATATAAAACTAGTTTTAGTACTTATGCTAGATCGGAACAAGACAGAATAATTATTCAAATCCTAATTCAAATACAAATGCAAATACAAATCCTAACTTTTTCAAAGGTAGTTGTTAATTCATCTCTTTTCAGATTAATGAACATTTTTCAACTTCTCTCTCAATTAGTGTACTGCTAAAGGAGTACTCATTAGGAAAATACAAAATATTTCTTCTGATAATACAACTGCATAATTGTCATAATAACTCAAGTGAATTAAGACTTCAAGTGCTTTAAAATCTATATAATTTTATCAGAAAAACATAACTTACTGTTAACATAATTCTGAGGGTGGAAAAGTTATTCTCAAGTATAAGATCAAAGGCAGAAAACAGAAAAAACAATATTGAAATTCTAGGCAACTTATTTTTAAAAATTCCATGTAGCCAGGCATGGTGGCACATGCCTGTAATCATAGTACTTGAGAGGACTGAGTCAGGAGGTTTGAGGCCAGCCTCACCAACTTACTGAGACCCTCAGCAAATTAGAGAGACCCTGTTTCAAAATAAAAAATAAGGGCTGGGGGTGTAGATTGGAGGTAGAGTTGTCTGAGTTCAATCTCCCCACACACACAACTCATAACTGAACATCATTAGTAAAATTAAAATGTAAAAAAACTGGAAAAATGTACACATAATTTATATGACAGAAAAGGATATTCTTAATTACACAAAATACCTCTTAAATCAATAAAACTTATGAACAACTCAAATGTTAATGAAATGATATAAAAGAAATTTAATTAATTAATTTATTTATTTATTTATTGTGGTACTGGGGATTGAACCCAGGGGCATTCTACCTCTGAGCTACACCCCAAGCCCGATTTTTTTATTCTTTATTTTGAAACAGAGTTTCACTAAGTTGAAGACAGCCTCACTAAGTAGCTGAGGCTGGCGGGCAAACCTGTGATCCTCCTGTCTCAGCCTCCCAAGTACTGGGATTAGAAGCGTTTCAAAATAAAAATAAAAAATAGGGCTGGGGGTGTAGCTCAGAGGTAGAATGCCCCTGGGTTTAATCCTTGGTACTGCAAAAAAAAAAAAAAATAGTGTCAGAGGTGTTGCTCAGAGGTAAAATGCCCCTCAGTTCGATCCCCAGTAACACACACACACACACACACACACACACACACACACACACACACACTATATAATGGCATAGCTTTTGACAAAATATCACTTTTATACATTTATCTTAAGAAACAAAAAATCTTACAAGCTGTATATGAATAATTCTTCTGAAAATTGTATATTCTTCCTAAGAAATTAGAAAAGTTCAGGAAACTTTGCATGAGAATTAAAAGAAAGAAAATAAAATAGATAATTACATAATTAATAAATATTTTACAATAAATGAATATTGATTAGTAGATGTTAGGTTTTTAGGGGGCTTCCTGGGAGTTGAACTCAGGGGTGTTCTACCTTTGAGCTATACCCCAGCCCTTTTTATTATTTTATTTTAAACGGGGTCTCACTAAATTGCTGAAGCTGGCCTTGAACCTGCAGTAATAGTTTTTGTTTTGGTTTGGTTTTTGTGGTACTGGGATTGAACCCAGGGACATTCTACTTCTGAGCTACATCCCCAGCTCCATTTTATCTTTTTTTTTTTTTTTAATTTTGAACAGGGTCTCACTATATTGCTGAGGGTCTTGAACCTGTGATCCTCCTGTCTCAGCCTTCTGTGTACTGGGATTGCAGATGTTTGCCACCATGTCTGGTTGATAATTTTATTTTTAAAAGTAAAATTAATAAATCCATCATATGACTGAGCTAAAATAAAAAGAGAGCACAAAATTTCTATACTACAGATAAAAAAGGTGGACACCAGGATCGATTCTACACATAATAAGAAGCTAACAAGACAAATGTCAAATTTGACCCATTTCCAGAGTGTTTCCTCTTTGGCTGTGTGAAGCTCCCCCTGATAACAGGGGTTCCAGCAAACCCAGCACCCCTTCTTTGATACTCAGGCTTGTCCACCCCTTGCCATCCTCTCTACCTTAAACTTGTGATTTTCACAACGCCCTTTTCATCATTTAGGGGCAGACGTCCCCGGCTCTGACCGTTCCCTCCAGCTGCTCACGCTCCAGGCGTTTGCCCCAGTGTCCTGACTCCATTATCACTGCAATTTGCCAGCACCTTCAGCCCACTGACCCCGCCACTTTTCCTGTCCCTCCCTCCCTACATGTTCTTACTTCTCCCCTTACTTTCCTTACGTTCTAGAAAAACCCCAACCCTCCTGTGCATATGCTCTCATCTCTCTTGGTTTTCCGTATCTTTTATGTCCTCGGATACACCATATCCTGGCTAAAGCCAAATGTTACTTCCAGAATCTCGTCTCCTGCTCTCTCTCTCTCTCCTATTCATTTTGCCTCCTTTTTTTTTTTTTTTTTTTTTTTTTGCGGTACCGGGGATTGTACCCAGGGGCGTTTTACCTCCAAGCTACACCCTCGGCCCTATTTTTTATACTTTATTTTGAAACCGGGTCTTACAAAGTTGCAGAGGGCCTCACTAAGTAGCTGAGGCTGGCTGCGAACCCGGATCCTCCGGTCTCAGCCTCCCAAGTACTGGGATTACAAGCGTGTGCCACCACGCCCAGCCCATTTTGCCTCCTTTTTATTCCTCAAACATCATGCAGAAAACTGCTTGGTATTCCAATGTCTTCCACCTCTCAACATCCACATGGCTTGCTACCTCACCGTTTCAACTCTTACTCAACATTTCTTTCTTATGGAAGCCTGTCCTGGCATTCACACCCTGTCTACACTGGCAAAATAGCTGGCCCCACTAACATTTCCTATCCTACTCTATTTTTTAAATATATCTCCGTGTGTAAATAGTGATGAATAAGACACTTGTATCTTTCGTTTATTGTCTTCTCCCCTTCCTAGAATAGTAGGAAGACTAGGGGTAGAATGCAGGTAAGGGTATTTTCTGTATCCCTGTGCCAAGCACGTCATTAAGTACAATCAAAACTTGGGGAATGAACCGCTGAATCCACTCGACGTCTCTGTAGCCGTCGTGAAACATGGCTAGTTCAAATGATCAACTATTGAGGATCGTAGAGTCATTTCCTCATTCCTAAACTCAACGTGGATCTCATTTCCAAGGTAAAAGAAGAGCATGAACTTGGGCATTAAGCAGCCAAGAGCGTCTTCCAGACATGTACTGATTAAAATACCTAAAGAGCGATTTTGCATGATCTCCTGCTAAAATTAACCGGGTGGATATCATGGTGATCACAGTAATTAGGAGTAAATTATTTGTCACATTAATTTCTAGCTCCCATAAATGAAAGTCTGAACATTGTGCTTTTTACCAAAATAACAAATTAGCATTCGAAAGGCATATTAAGTAGCATTTAAAATAAGTGTATACTTTAAGAAGGCAGTGGTAAACAACATTTATATAAATAGGGACATAATTTCCTAAGGTGAGCTGAAAGTTTAGCTGAAAAAAGAGATCTGCTGGGGTGGTTGGAGCAAAGAAATCTATTATTGAAATAAATTATATATGTAGTATGGTGATCTAGTTGTCTAAGGTTAATAAAAGCTAGAAAGATGTCATAACCCATGATATAAGCCTTTAACCATTCACAAATTTCCAGTGCAAAAAAGATATAAGAAAATGACTATTGCAAAGAACAGTGAGTTTCATGAGAGAGGTACAAAGAGTTGGCACAAAACCATCCCTACTGCCTCTCTCTGAAACTATACATACATTTCAGTTTTAGTTGCCTAAATTTTCCCATTGGAAATTAAAAAATATTGGGTTCAGATGCTAACACGCAGTTAAGACAGCTCTCTCCAGTTACCATTCATAAGTCTGCTACAACTATAGTACAAAAAAAAAGTTTGAAACAATGAGTAGATTCATACAACAGCAACGCTTGAAGGTCATTTTGAAAATATTTTGTTTAGAAATACATACAGAAAGTACCATATACTGGTATATAAGGGGGAAATCATGCTGATAACTATTTTAGATTGTAAATACATGCACAGCTTTCTTTCATATATATCATTTATAGATAATTTATTGTCAAATATCAACAGGAATAAAATAGCATTTATTATAAAAAGTAAGTTAAAGGTCTGAAAGGTAAATCTACTATATTACACAAACATTACTCTGAGGTATATTTTATGAGTTTAAAAATGTAGCTTCATTTCATACTTGTAAGGAAGAAAATAATCTGGGTTTGGATTAATTATGCAGTGCCACTTTGAATTCAATTGACTTAATTTTCCATGGGGTCTCAACCTCTTTATATTATCCAGCATGCTGACATGGTCTTGTGCCTTCAATTAGCTTCGTTCAATTATATGAACTTGTTATTAGAAGAGGCTAACTGTCAGCCAATGTGTAATTAAATCTTCTAAAAATAAGCGATAAGAAAGACAGTCGCATCGGAGAGTGTCAACTTGCATACTTGTGATATTTTTAAGGAAGAATAAATGGACACAGGTACTTTAAACCTATAAAAAACTTACTAGAAAATAGAATTAGCAGGCAAGTAAAGAGTAATGTTTCTTAATTTCAAAGCAGTCTGAGTTGATCCAAAGATGTCTTTGTTCAAATTTTGATGGAAAATTTTGTCCCTTTTAGTCTTACACCAAAATTGTTCTTCACATTCAAAACGGATCACATTATGTAAATGGTTTTTAATATAATGTGCCTTTCCTTCATGCTGTTTTGCTTATATTAACACAATTTTTCAATCTTTTTTCCATGATAAATGTATTATATTTGGGAGCTTATTCTTTTTTAGTGCTACATTTATGAAGAAATTATAATTGACTCTGTACCTGCTGTTTCAGTAGGAAAGATTTAATTGCCCCAAATTATTTTAATGCTAACACCACTTAATCATTTTAAATTATCATGTCTATGACTATACACATGTATGTGCGTACATATATGTATACATATGTTTACATCTATATGAGTAAGTAAATAAACAAACATAATAAAATGTTATGTGCCTTTATAAGGTCATATATTTAAAATATTCCTCTATGTTCAGTTGGCTTATCTGAAAATCAGATTCTAAGATTTCAAAACCATTTTTGATTAAATGTCATAGCAGTTATCAGTATTCAAATTAGTTTGCCTTTTCTTTGGGATAAAAAGTCTCTTGTATAACTGGAGACCCTAATAGAAATATAATGACATTAATAAATCAACAAGGCCTAATTTATTGTATTTGTTGGCCAGTATAAATTGTGACTATTTTCCTTGAACATGGGAAGTAATAACTTCTGCTTTACGGGGGAAAGAGTGAATTAATTGCTATGGAACCTTAAATTTTTGAAACTTGAATACCTGAGAGCAATTTAGTGGCAATTTAATAATACTTCGTATTTGCTGCATGTGGCCTAGTGCTGGCTAATATGCAAGGTCTTTATGTATCTAGTCTCTTTTAATTCCCGAATCATTTTGATGCATACTCCACAGAGGATGAACGTGATTCAGTGATTTTTCCCAAGTTTCATGAAGAGCATGGACAAAATTGGGTTTTAAAACCTGGGCAAATTGGAACTTAATGCTCAAAAATGCAAGTCTGTATTGATTTCACCACTATATTTTACTGCCTGTAGCTCATTGCACCCTTTGTACAGATGAGAAAATGATGCAGCTACATAATTGTAAATGGATATTAAAAGTTTTTCAATCACTACAGCACAGGCATTGCCCAGAAAAGATTGACTTTTTCTATAAACAGTAATTATGGTCCCAGAGGTGTGTACAAGCCAAAGAATGCCGCCTAAACATTGTTTACCCTGGGTTAAAGCATAAGGAATTGTCATTAAAATGAAAGGAACTTTTCAATTATATTTCTCTGACTTCCAAGGTTCATTATTTCACAAAGTGCCTCGATATTGGCCCAAACTCTTAGAAGATTTTGTGAAAGAAATGTAATGGCATTGCTATTTTGAAGTGAAGAATGTTCTAGTATGTTTCGTTTAAGTTTTATATATATCACAATAACCACACTATTTATTGCAACAAATATTAATATAATATTATAAATTATTGAACACATATTAATTCCAGCTAAGTAGTTATTATTCAGTTCTTGAAGCAAAGACAATTTAAATAACTTGAATTTGTATGTGATAAGTATGAGTTTACGTATCCATATGAATCTAGGTCTGTTTGACCTTAATGCTCACACTCTTGTCTATTAGACAAAGCATATTACTGAACTAATTTATGCTTCCTTAGGTCATTCATAAACCAAGAATTAATCCAAATATTGCCTTAAATAATTGAATTAATATGTACTTTTATTTCGGGGATAGTGGTGCACACCTGTAATCCCAGTACTTGGGAGGCTGAGAAAGGAGGATTGCAGATTCAAGGATGGCCTCACCAACTTAGTGAGGCTCTCGACAATTTAGTGAGACCCTGTTTCCAAATAAAAAAATAAAATAGGCCTGAGAGTTTAGCCTGGAGGTAGAGGACGCTGGGTTCCATTCCTAGCACCAAAAAAAAAAAAATGTACTTTTATATAAGATAATATGTAAGAAAGACTTTGGGTCAAAATCTAAATCTACCACTAAATGGTGGAAAAAGAAAACAATGCTAGTCAGATTATTCAAATGTGGTTATATGTTTTTTTTTTTAAATTAAAACTGCTAGTTGGCTACTGCATAGAGTGTGGTCAGAGAAGGTTCTCTGAGATGATATTCAAATTGAGTTCTGCATGACAAGAAGGAACCAAACATACATTCTGGGATCAGAGGAGAGAATTCCAGAAAGTAGGAAGAAGGAGAGCTAAGAAACAAGGAGATCTAAGACCCTGACAGGTGTGAGTCTGTGAGCTTCAGAGGGAGGCCTGAGAATGTGAGCAGATGGTAGGGAATGAGCTGATGTTCGAGTGGTTAGCCAGACTTAGAACAACTGGGTCTTGTGAACCATGGTGAATGATTTATTTTACTTGCCCCAGAGGTTTCAGCGCACTTTTGCCTCAGGTGATAATATGATCAGGTATATGATGCCAACATGGTGCTGTCATTAAATATGGATGGCGGGAGTGTGAGCAGGAAACAAGAATAAGAGTGGAAGGTCATTGCATCAATACTAGAGATTATGATTCTTTGCACTCTGCGTTTATTGGAGAGATTTAAAGGCTTCAACAATCTGGACTCTTGAAGTAGAGTGAAGAGGAAATGATAAGGGCTTAAATGCTGGAAATGAAAGAACCTAAAAACCAAGACCAAGAGAATCTTTTTGTTACATCTTTTTTTTTTTCAGTTAAATATCTTTGTCTTTTTCTAGAAACTAATTTTAAATCTTGTCTAATCAAACTGCATCTTAAAAAAGTTTTAAATGCTTTAAACAAACAGGACCCTGAGTAATTATAAGAAGAGAATCTTAAAGTTTCCTTCAATTTGACTGCAGTTTATAGACAGGTTTCTTCTTGACTGTAGCCCTCTACCCTCCCTATTCCTACAGAACTTCAGTTGTGAATTTTCTTCCTCTTGGAGACATAAATCTTCTACAGCTCAAGAATGTCTTTCTCAAGGATCAGAGAAGTTTTCCCTTGAAATGTAAGTATCAATAATCCCTATCTCCTAGTGTTCCTGGAAGGGTGGGACACTAACTTCCATAAGCATTAATTAGCAAACCCATGGTTTGTCTCAGGGACCAACTCTCTTCCGGTTTCTAGTATTTTCCCACTGTCTTATCACATCTCTTGAAAACTCCCTCACCTTTCCTTTCAGTGGAGTTGAATTAGTTCTCACTCCCCTCTTGCACTTTTATTAAATAACGTCTACCATACCTATTTAATGGAGCCCCTCAATCTTTTCATTTATAGTAATCAAGACCAAAACTTAAGATTTCTAAACTGAATGACTGTGACTATTGGCACTCCATATTTTAAGGCTGGTAGGAAAACAACGATATTTTAGAGAAAATGAAATTCAGGATTAGAGGTGCTCAGTTTGGAATGCCAAAGATAGGAAAAAGGTCCAAATGGTAACTGTATGGTAAAGATCTTTTTTTTTTGTTAGTTCTTAGCATATAAATGGTATATAAATTAATGCCACTGGCTGAAGTCAAGTAGGGAGGGATTTGACAGAAAATATGGAAGCGCTGTACTTCTTCCTGGGACAGTTCAGCGTTTAGAAGTAGAGCCTGGGAGTGGGAACAAACAGAGTTTTAGAATAAATGTCAGACAAAAAAAGAGGTGAAACAAGAGAAAAGCAACTCATTTTTACAGAGTAGTAAAAAGAAATACTAAAAGTTTTCTGATATTTTATTTGATAACACATAAACATGCACTTTTTAAATGCTCAATATGGTTTTTATGACCTACATAAGAAACTTGGGAAAAGCAAATTCAGGGTAAACAGAGAGGCTATAAATTCCCTAAATGTATTCTTTTCATAGACAAAACAGCAACCACAACAAAAACACAAAGTGGAAAATCACACACAATAAAAGCAATGAGCTAGCCATGGCTAAAATAAATCTACATATGGAAAAAATACTTTGATAATGGTACTTCATTTTTCAAGATAGTATAAATGACTTTCCTGGTAAATACCATTCTGGTTATAGGATGCAGTGGTAGTAAGAAGGTAGACTTCAAATTCCAACTGTCTTTATGAGACCGAAAGAATGAATTAAAAAGTTATAAGGACTCTACCCCACAAATTCCCCCACATTTGGACAATCCTGAAGCACTAAGGATAATTATTCATGACTTCTATAGATAATATATTTCTGTAAGTCCATATAGGATTTAGGTAGAAAAAACAACAATTTGCTTTCATTTTTCTTGCTGTATTTATCAAAATCAGTGCCAGAAATCCTGGGCAGTGAAATATTATAAATAACTATGCATTAAGTTTAATATGCTTAATAATGTTATGTATTAAATAAAATGTATTATGCAGGTAAATATTTTTTATTTCATAGATATTTGCATATCTATTATGGCAATAAAATTAAAGCCCATTCATTATTTGTATGCTTCTGTATTAGTTTTAAAAATATTAAAGTTTAGAAAACTTGGGCTCCATAGACAGCATAAATCATATTCTTTATGTTATTTGGTAGGCAGTATTTGGGAACTTGATGCTTGATTAATTAATCTTGTATTTTTATTTCTGTCACTATCACTATTTCATTCTATTTCTATTAAAATGATATAAATATATAATATAGACAACTTATTTAAGTGTTTTATTTATTTTTATATACATATTTATGTAGTTCTCTATTAACTAAGTTAGAAATCTATATTATATGAGCTATATCAGAAAAGTGGGTATTGTAAAGGGTCTTTCTGGGACTGCTGTCATTCCTAAGGGTAACACATTTTAATATTCTTCATGATTTTACAGTGATATTTAAGAATATGTAAGATGATTCATATTATACATATATTATATATATTACATATTTGTAACTCTATATATTTATATATACATATATACATATATACATAAATGTTAAAAATATACATACTATATACACAATGTTGTGCTTTCTTTGGGGACATAACATAATAAAGTCAAAATCATTTCATATTAGTTTTTTTAAATCTTCCTTGTTTTGTTAAATTTGAAACAATATCACATTGCATAGATATGTCATTATTTAACTAGATTTTATAGATGGCTATTTAACTTATTTCATTAATTTTCTCTTGCAAACAATTCAAGATGAATAAATTGAACATAGATGCTTGCTTACAGGTACAATATATCTACAGGATAAATTTATAGAAGTGAAACTGTTGGCATGAAGGCAGTTTGATTTTTAATTGTGTGCATATTATTCAAGATAATTTGAATTTTATTTAAATAATTTAATTTTAAAGAGGGCTATGTTAAATATGCTTCATATTCATACTAGTTAGATATTTTGCAGTGCTGATCTTGAAATTTGACTGGGGTTATAAATTACCAGGTATTGAAAGAAATATTTGCTTTGCCAATGGTACAAACATATGGTGAAGATTATTTGAAATATTAGATATACATATGTTTGAGTGCTGCAAAGTCCTGTCTACACACCACACATGTACACACATAATTATTGCTGAACTATAAATTAATAAGCTGGGTATGGTGGTGCACACCTGTAATCCCAGTACTTGGGAGGCTAAGACAGGATTGTGGGTTCGCAGCCAACCTCAGCAACTTAGTGAGGCCCTCTGCAACTTAGTGAGACCCTGTTTCAAAATAAAGAATAAAAAATAGGGCTGGGGTGTAGCTCAGAGGTAAGAATGCCCCTGGGTTCAATTCCCAGTACTGCAAAAAAAAAAATTAATTAATTAATTAAGCTAAATAATATAGTTCAAAATAGTAATTTCAAGTATATTCTCAAAGAATTGAGAAGAAATTAAAGTATTTTTAAATATTTCACTGGAGCCAGGCTTGGTGGTGCATGCCTGTAATCCCAGTACTTGGAAGGCTGAGACAGGAGGATTCCAGGTTCAAGAGCAGCCTCAGCACCATAGGGAGACTCTCAGCAACCTTGTGAGACCTGCTTTAAAACAAAAAATAAAAGAAGGGCTGGGGGGTATAGCA
Source organism: Glis glis (assembly GCA_004027185.1). Lineage (NCBI taxonomy): Eukaryota > Metazoa > Chordata > Mammalia > Rodentia > Gliridae > Glis > Glis glis. The sequence goes on along the minus strand of PVJS01026318.1, from coordinate 1,185 downwards.
TGGAGGTAGAATGCCCTGGAGTTCAATCCCCAATACCAGAAAATAATTAAATATTTCACTGGGTGCCAAACTACATAGTCTGAAGGGAAGGAAATAGCATTTTTCCCTCAGTGACTTCAGTAAAAGAACAGTAAAACAGAACAAAACAAAAAACCTGTCCATTATTATAATATCTACAGTCACTTTATGAGGACTTAGTGATAATGAGATAGTTTATATGTTTTATTCAAATTAAGTTATGTAATCTCATTTTTCCCCTCTAAGCCTGCAGCATAACAGACTTTAATGCTCCATCAAGGGCAAACAGACAGTTAATGTGAGGTACTAGTTCATCCTTGCAAAAAAATGTTTCTTAGGATGATGTCTTTGAAGGAATCAGAGGCAACTGCAATGGGGAAACATTCAGATAAATATCTGAGAGCGCGGTTAAGTGGGATAAATGTGTAACAAACTCGTGATAATAACTTTGGAAATTGATTACTGAAACCAAATATTCAGAGACTGCTTGATCAGGCCTCTGCCTGTAAAATTGTTTGCTGGACTCACTTCCCTTAAGAAGGAACTGCTGCGCGAGATTGTAAAAGACAAATCAACTGTTGTGTCACTCATTAAATTGCCAATGTTTGCTCTCTGTGATTTGTTCTTGTCTCCACTTTAATTTGTTGTATAAAATAGTATCATTGGTATAAAATGTTCCCACTTACCTGTGGATGTGACAGTAAGAATAAAAAGTGTAGTTTACTTAAGGGTCATAAGGAAGAAACAGAAACCAGGTGTGGTGGCACACATCTCTAATTACAGTACTTGGGAGGCTGAGACAGGAGGCTCTCGGGTTCAAGGCCAGACTCAGCAACTTAAGATTCTCAGCCACCTAGGGAGACCCTGTTTCAAGACAAAAATAAAAAGGGCTGAGGGTAGAGCTCAGAGGTAGAATGCCCATGGGTTCAATCCCTAGCACCACACACACACACACAAAAGATCTTTATTTGGTCATAGAACATATACTGCAGTATAGTTAATAGTAAATTTCTTTTTTTTTTTTTTTGCGGTACCGGGGATTGATCCCAGGGGCTTTCTACCTCCGCGCTACACCCCTGGCCCTATTTTTTTATATATATACTTTATTTTGAAAGTGGGTCTCATGAAGTTGCAGAGGGCCTCACTAAGTAGAGAGAGAGAGAGAGA
>PVJS01026317.1:0-27107 GCA_004027185.1 Glis glis | reverse complement strand
TCTCTCTCTCTCTCTCTCTCTCTCTCTCTCTCTCTCTCCTTAGTGAGGCCTTCTGCAACTTCGTGAGACCCGGTTTCAAAACAAAATATAAAAAATAGGGCCGGGGGTGTAGCGTGGAGGTAGAATGCCTCTGGGTTCAATCCCCGGTACCGCAAAAAAAAAAAAAATATATATATATATATATAACTCTCAAAAGAACAATGGACCAATATGACCTGTACGTGGGTCCTTTAGAGCCAATACACATGAAGTGATAACTGACATTGCTGAATGTATTGTGGGAATAGATGTTTTAAGTTCCTGTGGAGCACATGCTTTAGACAAGCAGCAAGAGTTCTAAATGTAGAGATTCCAGAGAAGAGCACCTCCTATTTGGATGAAATGTTTAATTAAGGAGGGAGGCAAGGAGAGATGGAGATGGGCTCAAGAAACACAAAACATGTAATTTGCCCTTTTCACTTTTTTTTTTTTAAATCTCCCATCCTCCCAAGCATATCACTGCAAAAACTGGGATCCTGGTATTTGCATGTTACCAAAAAAAAAAAAGTGTGGGTGGGGACAGAAGACTAATCTGGTATTCCATTTACTGCCCAATTCTGCTTTCTGGATCTGGAAGGTTAAGGATATTAGTAATAATGATCATGGATATGAGGTGATAGCTGTCATGGTAACCCCGGGATGGCTCATAGTCAGGAGATCAATGTTTTAGATCTGGTATAAAACAAAAAAGGAAGAACCTGAGCCAGGCGTGGTGGCTCACGCTTGTAATCCCAGTACTTTCGAGGCTGAGACAGGAGAATTGCAGGTTGGCGGCCAGCATCAGCTACTTAGGCCCTCTGCAACTTAGTGAGACCCTGTTTCAAAATAAAGAATAAAAAATAGGGCTGGGGGTGTAGCTCAGAGGTAGAATGCCCCTGTCAATCACCAGTGCAACAAAAAATAAAAAAATAAAAAGTAAGAAACTGCCAAGTCACCTAGGGATGGACGTTGCTAAGTAGTGTGGATGTAGATTGGACATAGTGAGGATTGGAAAAAGAGTGAAGGGTTTGCTTCAAGGAGTCATCACACTACTTATGTCACTGTGGAAAGAGAACAGCAAACCTCAGACCCTGGAGGTCAGGGCAGAGAGAGGGACCATTAACCTCTCTTGCACTAAGTGTCGCTGGAAGGGTGTACAGAGAAGAGATAAAGAGGAGAAAATATTTTTACTCTTTTGTACCTGCTGAATTCTGAATCAAGTGACTATTTTACATATATAAATATAAGACACATAGATATTTTGTTTGCTTGTTTTTGTATTGGGGATTGAACCCAGGGACATTCTATTTCTGAGCTACAACCCAGCCCTTTTTATGTTGAAACAGGGTCTTGCTAAGTTGCTGAGGTTGGCCTCAAACCTGCATTCCTCCTATTTCAGCCTCCCAAGTACTGGGATTACAGGCATACATTACCCTGCATGGCTATTTTACATGTGTTTTTTTTAAACTATTAAGAATGTAAAAATAAAATCAAAATTGTACCAAAACCTGGAACTAAAATTTAGAAATTAACATTTTTGGTCATTAAAGCTAGTGTATGGCCGGGCATGGTGGCGCACGCTTGTAATCCCAGTACTTTGGGATCCGGGTTCGCCGCCAGCCTCAGCTCTCTCTCTCCCTCTCTCTCTCTCTCTCTCTCTCTCTCCCTGTTTCTCTCTCTCTCTCTCTCTCTCTCTCTCTCTCTACTTAGTGAGGCCCTCCGCAACTTTGTGAGACCCGGTTTCAAAATAAAGTATAAAAAATAGGGCTGGGGGTGTAGCTCGGAGGTAGAACGCCCCTGGGTTCAATCCCCGGTACTGCCAAAAAAAAAAAAAAAAGTTAGTGTACGAAGGACCTAGAATATAAAAAATACTTAAAAAATGATAGATTTTCTTTTAAAAGTGATGTACAATTAAATAACACAATTTTCTACTACCGAAACATTTTTAAGAATATACAAATACAATAACACAAGCCATTAAATTAACTTTATTTTTATTTAATATAACTAATGAAGATAAGAGACAAATATTATATTTTAATATAACAAAATGTTATAATTGACATGTTTACAATCTACATTTTAAAGGATATTTTAGTATGGCCAAAGACTTAACAGTTGAATTTTACCCATTTTTGAAATGTAAAATGCACAATTATTATATCCATACTACATATCTTACAATTTTATAGTTTTAGTTAAAACATTTGAGATTCTTCATGTAAAAGCAGGAGTTTTTATACCTAAGACAAATAAAATACATTACTAATAAAGTGCCAATGGATTATAATGCTGTTTCAGCTATTTCCTTTTGGGGGAGGAGGATAAAAGTACACAATAGTATAGAATTAGTCATTTTCATTATACTAGTATAGAACTAGTAGTTCGCATTATATTTTGTAATAAGCAAAAGATTCTTATTTATACTAGATATTAACCACAATAAAGAGTTCCTATCAAGTCACAACTATGATTTATGACAGGCTGTTCAATCATAATATGGTTTAGTGTCCAGAGTTTTTAAAAATTACAATCTTGAACTAAGATAAACCTAATCCTATCAATATCAAGAAATAGTTTTAAGGACTTCATATAAATAAAAGAATCTCTCTTTTTGTGGTAAAATAGGTTTCTACCTGTTGTAAAGAAAGGGGAATAGTTGTGAATGGCAAAATTTGGCAACAGGTATTTTTCTAGCAGGTAAAGGTTGGTATACATTGCTATAAGATGCATCTTTCTCATAAAGAAAATGTATTTATTAGATGTATACAGCACTTTTCAGGCACTTGACCTCTCTTGGTAGTTAAGTTGGTGTTTAGATGTTTACTTAATGGAAAAACATTAAATTACACAGTGACTTCAAGCCATGTTCCCACAGAACATCTGTGTACTATAAGCTAAATCCAAATGTTCCCTGCTAAAATCAAATAATACAGAGAAAAAAATTTAATAGATTAAAGTTAATAGATTGAATTTTCTCTATTTAAGATTTTCTACTGTAAATTTTTCTTAAATCTTCATTGACTATTTCCTGTCCAAATGCTAGCAGAAAAAAGGCTTGAAACCTATGAAACAGGCCTAAATTATATTGAAAGTTGAAAACTGTTTCTCAGTATAATATAGTGTTTATGGAAATATGCTTATATTTTTTGCTCTTATACTGCTTAAGAGCCATATTTTCTCATAGGAAATGTGCTCCCAGGTCATGTTATAGAATTCAGTATGTAAACATTTTGAGGTACCCCAAAGAGCATTATGAATTTTCAGTCTGCTATCCCTAAATATGTTTGAGAACCACTATATCAACATCCGGCTATAAAACTATCTTTGGGGTTCATGCCAAAGGAATGCTATCAAATATATCACTAAGAATAGAGATCCAAGAGAAGACTACCCAATTCTGTTCTAAAATGAAAAATATGGCAAGATTCCAGTATAGCTGCTACTAATGTTTCCATTTTTCTTAAATACTTAGCATAAAGTTTAAATATGTTGATATTATTATTTTATACATATGTAGTACAGTATTATAATTTCGGAAAGTTTTGCAATATACTTTCAAGCAATTAGCTTTAAAATGACACTTTAGCTCTTAGCACAAACAGCCCTGAGAATAATGCATTCAAATTACAGCTCAACTAGAAATAATCTAATTGAGAAACCTTAAAGTACAAAAACAAATTCTGGAAAACTTATAAATTAAAAAAAAAGTTACCAACATTTGAGGCACTACCAGACTACAGTACTTTTAATAGTTGGAAAGACTTTGGAAAAAGAACAAACATACAAAGCTATATGTGCACACATATACACTCTTGTGCTATAATGAAAAATTGTGTCCCCAAATTTTATAGCCTAAACATTTAATTGCAGCATCTCCTATTAAAGATATCATGGTCTAGCTGCAGGAGTTTTGGTAATTAATATGAAGCATTGGCACAGAAATTTTTATCATTAAGGGAAACAGTCAAGAGCTTGGTTAGCAACAGTTTCTTCAAGTGACTGACAGCCCTTGGAGACAGCTCGACAGAAAATCACAATGTGTTGCGAATGCTAAGTCAAAGCAGCAATGATCTGATCTACATCAGAGGGTATACAACTTTGTGGCAAGTCAACGTTTTCACAGTAGAAATAAAACATGTTGTTTTAGAAAGAAACAATATTCAACCTATTAATACTGTCTATAAACTGGTGAAATGGGCACAGACAAAAATGGTATATCACTATATAATCTATCAACATGACAGTCTACATTGTATACATGGTAACTTGTGACATTTACCACTTGCTACAAAAAAGCACAATAGAAAGAATCAACTTTTTAACCTTTCTGTGATGTCAAAAAAGAATGAAGTTACTTCTGTTCTATGTTAAAAATATATGTTCCCTGCTTCCTTTGACTATAATTTATAAAGCTTTACTAAATGAAATATTTTGTTCTAGAGAAACATCTATGACTTATGTGAAAATAAACAGTCCCATATCTTTAAAATCTATTCTTATAATTATGTTAGAGTATTTACACTTTAAATAGTATTTAAAAACGAAATATTAATGCATAAACAACTTTTGCCATTCACAGTATGGAGATAAAGATGCATTAATATAATCTGTACACCCTTACATTGAGATTGAAAATTATTTATGTGAAGTTTGACAGGTTAGGAAGAACAAGGGCATGCTAATCCAGAATTAATACTAAATCAGAACACTAATATGGTTAACTGGAGCCAGATGAATGACCAGCAAGCAGCACAGATTAATAACTTTCTGGAATTCCTGTGGGTTAAAATGTCGACCAGTAGCAAGTAAATACACATTAGAGGTAAGAATACTAAAAAAACTAAAGCAGTATATAGTAGATACTTCAATAGACTACTGTAAAGAATTTAGCCTAATTCCTAATTGTGCTTTGGATGGGCAAAAGCTAAAATGTTGTACTAAAATCAATTAACTACAACCTCAATATTTCTTGTGCTTTAGAATTTTCTTCCTTGTACTTCTCTTAAAGTATCTTGCTTCTTCTTCAAATGGGTTTACTGAGGCCAAGAAAGATTTAAAAGTGTGTACAAAGTAAGTAAAACTTTGGGATCTTGTATTCTTAATACTATTTCTATTCACTGATTAGATCAGTTACATCATATATATTTTCCTCTAGATGATAGGAACAAAGGCCTTTGAGGTCAAGGCATGATGGGAAAGATCTCAGAACTAGTCTTAGAGAATCAAGGCATTACTGAGATAGTGATTTTGTTATTTTACTCCAATATAATGATTGCTATTGAGTCAAAGGGCCTCACAAACCCTGCGATGTCTAAAATTCTGGAAATAATATATACATATATATGACCTCAAGTACTACATGGGAATGCAGTCATGTCACCTAATTATATTTCATATCAGCAAGTCACAAGACAAACAGAAAAAATACATATACTTAAGTTAAATAATAATATTCAAATAAAGTAACATTTCTTCCGTGATTCACTTTCACTTCACTTTAGAAAAAATGTGCATCAATTTAACAAATCAATTTAAAGTCAAGAATTCCATATCAACTTAAGAATTCCCAATTTTAGTCTAACAAATATTTTTATGTCAAAAAATCTATTTAAAAATGGTTGGAAAGGAGCGATTATTGACAACTACCAGCACATACTAAAAAAAAAAAAAAAAAGCCCTGCACAGTGTCCTACACAGCAGGCCAGTCCTTCCAGTGCCACGGGTGGAGACTGCGGGACAAAAGCTAACAGTAAAAAGACAAATAAAACACCACTTTCTATTTTTTATGCTGATTACAAAGGTCTCAAATAAAAACACATAGTTTTACCAAACTCCTTTACTACTGTCCTTTGTGTCTTCTTTACAATCTGACTTGCTCATAGTTACCCAACAGTTCAATGTCCCTTTGTCCACTACGAGCAGGTACCAAAACCACCATGTAAGGTTATATTAAGTCTGCCAATTTGGCTAAGAGTAGTATGGCCAAGGTAATATGTCCTTGCACATGGCCACTAAGGTAACTGACACTTTTTGATAACATGATTTTTGTTTAAGGATTTGTGTTTGCCATATGCAGACTAAAACGGTGACAATTCCAATCCATAGTCTATGTATTCTATGATACTAAATCTGAATTAATTCAGAGCAATTCAACTTAAATGTGGTGCTTCAATACCACTAGATGCTACTTACTTCATTTAAAATCCTGGTTTACTAATCATTTAATTAAAATTTGCTCAGACAAATCACATCTGCTAAAACTATCTTGTCTATTTTTTGGACTCACATACTAAAAACCACAGGAATGTTATAGGAAAGACATCTAAAAAATAAAAAAAAAGAAATATACATCTTGATTTTTTGTAGTTACCAAATGCCTGCAGAATTAACCCAGCACAATTTCAAAACAATTAAAAAAAATGAGGTTGCTTATGAAGGCCATAGCTTTGGTGACGACTTAGAACCAAACTTTAGATCTGTAGTTGATCCAGACCTGAACAATCTGCTCATGCCTGATGTTCCCATTTATTTGCAGGGCTTTATGGCTACAGCATATTCTTCACTCATTGCACACATGACAGACACCTAGAGGGAAAAATGCAGGCACAAAATTATTCAGAAGGCAATACATATACAAGATATATTTAGTTCACCATATATTGCCTATTTGTTGACTGTGGAGAGATAACCTCAAACAATCTACTTTTCTTTATATTCTATAGAAGTAGAATTTCTCAGGTTGTGGTTTTGTAAGACAATTTTCAAGGAACAGGGAAAAGAAGAACTATAAATATTTCAACACTTAGTAGATGCTATATTTCTGAAAGTTGTAACAAGGAGTGAATCGCCTTCACTCTATTTAGAACTCCTTGGCATTTATTTTTTTATTATTATTATTTTTTTTGCGGTACCGGGGATTGAACGTAGGGGCGTTTTACCTCCGCGCTACACCCCCGGCCCTATTTTTTATACTTTATTTTGAAACTGGGTCTCACGAAGTTGCGGAGGGCCTCACTAAGGAGGGAGGGAGGGAGGGAGGGAGGGAGAGAGAGAGAGAGAGAGAGAGAGAGAGAGAGAGAGAGAAAGGGGGGGAGAGAGAGAGAGAGAGAGAGAGCACGAGCGAGCTGAGGCTGGCCGCATCCTCTGGTCTCCGCCTCCCAAATACTGGGATTACAAGCGTGCGCCACCACGCCCGGCATCCTTGGCATTTTTTTTAAGAATAGCTCATAAGAAGATCTTCAAAGTAAACATGGAGTTGACAATATCTATGCCGCAGAAAATAATTTCAATACTTTCTTTGTTAATGGGTCTTTAACAGTATTATGGAAAAAACGGCTTATACAGATACTTTTTAGTATTTCAGCAGTATTTTAAAGTTACATTTCATATATAGTATTTTATGCTACCTAGTATAGGCCAAAGTTTTAATAAAATGGTTTAAAAAACAATATTGTCATAGGTCTTTACCTGTACATCTTCACCTGCATTGTATTTTCCTTCTATTTCTTTGCCTAGATCACCTTCTGGCAGTTTAAGATCCTCACGAACTTCACCATTTTCTGTCAGCAGGGAAAGGTAACCATCCTGAATGCATATCAGCTATCAGAAGAAATTACGTCATTTGTACTTATTATATTCACTCCTTTGTAATGTTTACATAGTTAAATAAAACAAATAAGGAAGAGAAGTATGGTAAGTTCACTCCTCCCTGTATGCTCCCTGACCAATCTCTGTATTATTAAGCAGCTTAGCCTTCTTCACTGTGTATCCTGAAGCATTTACATTAAGGTTCTTAATACAAATATAGGTGCTTTTCAAAAAATGGGATTTTTTCAGCAAGCTGTCTTCATTTAGTAACATGTCTTAGAAATCTTTCTAAATCAGCAAGTAGAGACCTACCTTTATCTAACTATACACAAGTGCATGGAAATCTATCTATCTATCTATATAGATAGATATAGATATAGATATAGATATATAGATATAGATATATAGATATATATTTGGTACTAGGGCACTCTACCTCTGAGCTACATACACCACCAACCCTATTTTTTTTTTTTTTTTGGTACTGGGGATTGAACCCAGGGGCATTCTATCTCCAAGTTACACCCCCAGCCCTATTTTTTATTCTTTTATTTTGAAACAGGGTCTCACTAAGTTGTGCAGGGCCTCACTAAGTAGCTGAGGCTAGCTGCAAACCCGGATCCTCCGGTCTCAGCCTCCCAAGTACTGGGATTACAAGCATGTGCCACCACACCAGTCTCTATTTTATTTTTTAATTTTGAAAGAGTTTCACTAAGTTGCTGAGTACCTTACTAAGTTGCTGAGGCTGGCCACAAACCTGTGATCCTCCTGTCTCAGCCTCTGAAGCACTGGGATTATAGGCGTGTGCCACCATGCCCAGCTGCATGGATATATTGTAACTGAACTATCTTCCTATTGTGGGCATACAAGTTATTTTCAATTTTCACTATTACAAACAATGCATTCTACAATTTGATTATGAGCAAAGTTAAGTGGAAAACCTTTGCTCTCCAGCTCACTGCTAGTAACAGATTAACAACAAAACACCACCACTAGCTTATTGACAACATTAATGAAATAAACCCAGTCATTAACCTAACATATTAAAAAAGTAGTTTTGATATAATTACATTTCTCTTATCATAAGAGTGAGGAAACAGCCAGACCCCACTCATTTTTTCTAAAGCACATATTCCATCACTGCTTAGAATTCTAGCAGACTATAAAGGATAATCATCCAGAATATCAGCTGCTAACACATACAAAAGGAGTCAAAGACATGGTCCTTGACTCCTTGTAACCACTGTGCTATAACCCAGACGTACTACGTGTACTGAGCTTTTAGAGTTTCAAAGCTCTCCACCATATACACCATTTACTAAATCTGTCAATGATCTCACAGAAATTCCATCTACCCGAGAGATTCAAATTTGAACACGTCTAAAATCTCAGTACCAAAAAACAATACTGACAGAGCAACAACAAACACTTTTTTGAGACAGGGTCTCACTGTATTGCCAGGCTGGCCTTAAATTCATGATCCTCCTGCCTCCACCTCTCAGCAGGTGGGATTACAGGCATGCACCACTGGGCCCAGCTAATTAATACTCTTAATTAACTTCTTAGTCACTCAAACATTTAAGGTGGTTGGTAAAGGAGTGAGGATCTAGGAGGTTGAGGTAGAAGTATAATGTTTAAACAACTACATGCTTACAAGGTAGATCTTTCTGATTTCTGCTCTTTTAGCAATTCCCTGAAGTGAAACTTGACTATTTCAAGAATTAAAGGTTCCTATTGCTACTAGTGACTGAAACAGCCAAATAACAATACTGGTATTTTGATAATTATAATTGGTGATATTTTATTTTTTAGGAGTTAAGAGTTCATACATTATGGGATGAAATATATAAATCATTTCAAATTAAAAATGTATAAACATCTAGTAAAACAATGTATTTATAAACATCAAACATCTTATTAGAATAAATTGCTATACGAAATAAAACTGAAGTTTTCAAAAATAAAACTAAACTACAAAAAATAAAATTAATGAAAATAAGCTAATCTTTTAATTTAAAGTATTAAGAAAACTTGACATTTATATATAAAAAGTTGCAAAAATAATGCAATGAAATCCCATATCCTTTACCTGGATTCACCCATGGTTAACATTTACCACACGTATTATATTACAAATTATAATAATTTGTATTCTTACTGAATCATTAGAGAGTTTTATAGATCATGCCTTTTTAGCAACAAATACTTCAGTGTGTTTTCCCTCAGAATGAGGACATACTTTTATATAACTAGTTTATTTTTCAAAATCAAAAAATTTCATATTGATAACCTATTATTTAATAAATAGTCCATATTCAAATTTGGTAGCAACTTATCTTCCCAACTTAGGATCACACCTTATATTTCTTTGGCTGTAATGTCTATTTAGTCTTTTAATTTTTTTTTTTTTTTGCAGTACTGGGATTGAACCCAGGGGTACTCTACCTCCAAGCTACACCCCAGTCCTATTTTTTTATTCTTTATTTTGTAACAGGGTCTCACTAAATTGCGGAGGGCCTCACTAAGTAGCTGAGGCTGGCCGCGAACCCAGATCCTCCGGTCTCAGCCTCCCAAGCACTGGGATTACAAGCGTGCACCATCACACCGGCTAGTCTTTTAATTTGGAATAATTCCCTCACATTTTGTCTTTCATGACATTGGTATTTGGGGAGTATAAGTTTACTGTTTTACACAATGTCCTTCAATTGGGTTTGTCTTATTGTTTCCTTGTGATTCAGGAATGTATTTTTAGAAGGAATACTATATAAATGATGTGTCCTCAGAGTATTACATCAGGAAACAAATGATGGCAATTTGTTCCATTACTGGTGATATTGACTTTGATCACTTGGCTAAGGTGGTATCTCTAAAGGTACCCTTTACAACTCTTTGTATAAACCCGGAGCACCCTCCCCCCCAAAAAGCCAATTGTGTCATTGTCAAAGTCTCAAGCATATTTTCGTGTATGCAGAATTTTCATCTTTTCTCAAAGCCATCTCTGACTTTAGAGTTGGAAGGTAGAAATGGTAAAAAGATTGTTATAAGCTAATTCCAAATATCTTCTTCTGATCCTTCAATCTTTAAACAAACCTACTCACTTGCTAATTTTTAGATTTTGTTGAACAATTGGTCTTTTGGTAGGGAGTGTAATCATTTTTTAATAGCAAGCAAGAAGGAGGCACAAAACAGGGTCAGAAAACTTGTAAAAGAGGGTGAGCATGCAATTGTAATTCCAAGCTCCTAACCAGTATATGACATCTTAGTAGCACCAGAATGTGGTATCTTTCCTACTAGAAACATTCAGCACTCCTTGGGTAAGTGGGTAATTCAATACCCAGAGCAGGAGGTATTATAAAATGTACCTAGAGCAAGCTATTATACTAGAAAGTAAGAAGCTACCAAAGACCATTAATTAGGCTCAAGCCAAAGGGACTCAGGAGTTAACTTGAATATGCTCCCACAGGCCAAACAGAACAATTTGAGAATCAGTAAGGACAACAACAACAAAGGATCAAAACACAAATATAGTGTTAAATTTAATAGTTCAAGCTGGGCGTGGTGGCGCATGCTTGTAATCCCAGTACTTTGGGAGGCAGAGACCAGAGGATCCGGGTTCGCGGCCAGCCTCAGCTCTCTCTCTCTCTCTCTCCCACTCTCCCTCTCTCTCTCTCTACTTAGTGAGGCCCTCTGCAACTTCGTGAGACCCGGTTTCAAAATAAAGTATAAAAATTAGGGCTGGGGGTGTAGCACAGAGGTAGAATGCCCCTGGGTTCAATCCCCGGTACCGCAAAAAAAAAAAAAATTTTAATAGTTCAAATATAGTCTTTAAGTATAATAATTTAAACGCTCAAGTTCATAGTGAAAAATATTTCATTTGCCACCTTCAGCGCTAACAGCCTATTCATTTGCATTCTACCTATAAACTTAGCCCTTTTAATTTTATTTATTTATTTATTTACTTTTGAAACAGGGTCTTGCTAGCTTGCTGAGTGTCTCACTATGTTGCTGAGGCTGTCCTTGAACCTGAGACTTCTGTCTCAGCCTCCCAAGTACTGGGATTACAGGGGTGCATCACCATGTCCAGCTTCCTTGTTTATATACATACATGCACAGAGTATATATACTGTAAGTCAGGGTAAAAAAAATACTGAAGAGATTTTTTATACATGTATTTTGACTAATAAATGACAGATCATTACTTTATATCCCTAAATAAATTAATTGGATTGAGGCAATAATCACATATCTGATATCACAGGAAGAGAAACAATCATGTATTTACTTGATGGTTGCACGGAATATCACCTATGGAGTAGTCTTGCTAAAAAATACAAGAAAAGGAAGAAAAGAAAAGGCTAAACTGAATCTGACCACACCTCTTCATCTTACTACCATGTCTTAGGAAATACAAAGGACACAGGAGCATGTTAAACAACAAAGAAATACAATTAGCAAAATCTAGACAGTGAGAAAGTCTACAGAACAAATGATCTAGTCTCTTCTCCAAAAAGGTGGGGGGAGAACATGAACCCAAATGTATGTGTGAGAGAAGAGAACCTAGAGATTAAAATAGATTTAAGAGATATATCAACCAATCTCATTGTGTGGACTTTATTTAGGCCCTGACTTAGATAAACTATGAAATAAAAATGATAATCATCACACTCAAAAAAGCAAAACAAAACAAAGATAAGAAAATGTAGATATCTATGGAATATTGATGATGTTAAGGAATTAATAACTTTTTTAAGTGTGATTTTTTATAGCACTTAACTATTTTAAAATACTTGCAGGTAAAATGACATAATATGCAGGATTAGCTTCAATATAACCAAAAGACAGAGTATAGGAAGAAAATGTGTAGGTTTCCGATGAAACAAGGCTGTCCCTGTACTGTAACTGCTGAAGCTAGGTGATGTATAAATAGAATTTTGATACTTTGAAAATTTCCCCAATAAAGAGGAAAGTGGAAAAATGCCATGCTATATCAGAATTCTAGAAAGAGCATTGTAACAACTAAATGTTAGAAGGCAAAGTAAGTTAAGCAGGCAAAGAATGAACTAAAAGGAAGGGTGTAGGGAGAGTTAGTGACTACAGGTTCTGTCCATGATGTAGCCAGAATAAGAAAGAACACTGAAAAGAGGGAATGAGGGAAACTTTTTGCCTGCATTTGTATTACTGGTATACAACAGAAGGCTGCAAGATATCATCACTACAAGTGCTTTCTTAGCTCTAATATCTGAGTTTGGTTTCTTGATCTATTTCAAAATAACCAGACTTGTTTAGGTAAGATCTATTTCTTTCTACATCTTCCTTCTTTTCCCCTAGCACTTTCAAGCTCTTCCTTAGAGTTGCTGGTCACTGGTATAGACTGAATTCTTGAGCATTATCATTATATCACCTAAGCAAATGACACTAGCATCTGACCCACCACGCCAGGAAGTTGGGTATGCACAGCAGCACTCCATCAAGTGGAAGCAGCACATGTGAGATCAACTCTCAACTCGAGCAGGTCCTAACGTATAAACAAGTTGTGTAAGTGGCTCAGACTCAGAAGGCACCTTCTCCTCCAACACTGACACTTCTTCACTCTCAACTCATCCCAATGGCTTGATGGGGAATTCCCTAGGACCAGCTGACTATGAAAGAAAAGGATTCAGAATGGTTTCTAGGTAGTTATGCATTATATGATGCACTACTCAGAGGTGGCCCAGAAATGGTGGAGGGTGGGGAGAATTTCAAGCACTAACATCTGAAAGAATAGAGAACCAGACACTGGATTTACACTAATTATGGGCAACAGGTTAAAAGCTGGACTGGAAGATCAAGGATGCTGAAAGAACAAGATAGGAAAACTACTGACATTAGGTCTAGGGAAGTGGTATGTGAATAGACCTCTCCATATATTATTGGAGAATGTGTCCATCTGAATGCTCACCAAAAGGCATCTGCTACAGATGAGGCTCTAAATAATTAGGTAGAAAAGATGATTCTGTGAATGACATTCAGCTTCTTTTTGTTGTTACCCCAGTCCTAGCCCAAAGAGCTCAATAACACAGGCTTTCTCCTTCTAAGGCTGACCCGACAATAGCTACTACTGAGAACTTCATAAAAGAGACCAATACAGGGTCCCTAATATGGCACAATTTCCCAGGGGGAACAGCTAGCCATCTGTTAACACTATTCCCCTTCTATCAGAGAAGAGGCAGTGATTTGTACTTATTGCAATAGACTTTTCCTTTACATATGGATTTGCCTTTCCTACCTGTAGTACTTCTGCTAAAATCTTATCTGGATCACTTCTAACTATAAAACTCATTTTATAGGCAAAATTATGAGACAATGGAATGATGGCCAGAGAATTCACTGGTTCATGTATCCCACCATTCCGAAATTGCTTGCCTGTGTGGTTTGGCCTATGCAAGACTCATTTTGAGCATCTGCTGGGTGATACTTTGTGGACCTGGGATGCTGTTTTGCCAGTTACAATATATTCCTCTATATGGTGCTATTTTTTCCATAGGTAGAATACACAGGTCTGGGAACTAAAGGCAGTTGGCTCTCCTAACTTACTCTTAACAATCCTGTAGCAAAATATTTGTTTCTTGTCCCTGCACAACTGGGCTCTACTGGAGCCCATTTAGAGGTTTTCTATTCCCAAATAAAGACTGGCTTTCACAAGGGAGCACAAGAATTTCCGAGAACACGTTAAAATTATGAAAAGACTTGTAGCTCAGGGAAATTTATAGCACCATTATTTTCTTTGTCATTATCGGTTTAAGTTGCAACAATACAAGTTTGACTTACATGTATCAACATCCAAAAACCATATCACAAAAAAACGTATCACAGTGGAGTCTGCAAGTAATTCTAGTACTTTTTGAGACACAAGGATTACAGGTTTGAGGCCAGGTTGGGCAACTTAATGAGACCCTTTCTCAAAAAAGAAAAAGGGCTGGGGGTGTACCCCAGTGGTAGAGCACCCCTGGGTTCAGTCCCTAGTACAGCAAAAAAAAAAAAGACATATCACTTATTTGAAGAATATACTTGGATTTAATAGACACAGTTTTGGCAATTTAACCAATAATCCAAAGGTCCACAATATGTACTTTATGTGTCCTGTGCTAGTTTTCCTTCTGGAAAATGGTCTTCAAATGACAGACAAAATTTTAGTGAGTGCAGAAAAGGCATTAAATTTGTGGTGGGGTGCATGGCATCACAGAACATTAAAAAAATATGATTCAAGACAGTACTGGAGTCTGAACAGGCATTTTTATATTTAACAATCTGGGGGTTCCCAAAGGCATTTGAATGTATTTTATTTTATACCATCACTGAGCTCCAGACAACTACTTTTGGGAGAAGTAATGGAAATTAACAACTCTAATCCAAGCTAATTTTGTAATGGAAGAGGTAGGAGGTAATTTTTCTTTCATTCTGAACTTATCTTAAAAATACATAAAATTAAACTATAAATATTAATGTTTCTTTTCCTAAACAAAGATTTACTTTTTGATTATTATAATGAACAGATTCACATATTTTACTTTAGCTGGCTGCCAAATTAACATTCAAAATACTTAATTCAGCCAGGCATGGTGGAGCATGCTTGTAGTCCCAGTACTTGGGAGGCTGAGACCGGAGGATCCAGGTTTGTGGCCAGCCTCAGCTACTTAGTGAGGCCTCCGCAACTTAGTGAGACCTTCCTTGTTTCAAAATAAAGAATAAAAAATAGGGCTGGGGGTGTAGCTCGGAGGTAGAATGCCCCTGGGTTCAACCCCCAGTACCACAGGGAAAAAAAAAATTGAAATCAGCAAACAAAGAGCACTACAAATAGGCAAATAATAACGAAAGTACGAATCACATCAAGGCATTTGGATAGAAGTGTGTCGACCAGTAGAACATAATAAGCCTTACTGGAAGAATTCACAGGATTTTTTAAATGAACAGAAATAAGTATTCTATGTTGGCTTGATACCAAGGAGAATGCAGACACTGAGGACTTACTGTGCCATGCACTAAGTATTAACTAATTATGCCTCAAAATGATCCCGTGAAGAATTAATTATTCACATCCCCAATTTATAAATGAAGAAATGGAACAAGAGAGGTTAAATAACTTGCTAACTAAGGACACATGGCCAGTAAGAGCCAAAGAAGGGATCTGGATCCAAACTATCTGTCCTAAATCATCCTTTAATTCACTCTACCACGTGGACTACATATTAGGGGCTAAGATTAAGTGGAGACAAGATACTCATTCTGGGTGCAAAATTAAGAAAGCACCAAAAAACCTCAGTGATCAAATAAACATTTTAATGCAGCATTTAAAAAAACTAGAATACAAGCCGAGTGCGGTGGTGCATGCTTGTAATCCCAGTCATGGTGAAGCTGAGACAGGAAGATTATAGGTTTACAGCCAGCCTGAGCAACTTAGTGAGGCCCTCTGCAACTTGGAGAGACCCTGTTTCAAAATAAAAAATAAAATAGGGTTGGGAGTGTAGATCAGAGGTAGAAAACCCCTGGGTTAAATTCCCAGTATAAAATATGAAAATTAGAATGCATAAATTGCATGATGTACAAATATCAAAATTTTAAGCAAAGACAGAAATTAGAATTACCGATTTTTCTTTTTGACCTAGGCTACTATATGGCTTGGCATTGTTACTAGACCTGTCTTCATTTAACCATTTGCATCTGAGGCAAGGGCCTCACTTCATTTGCTGAACCCTAGTTTGGGCCTTACTATACACCAAAATAAAATTCACACCAAATTTTTCCTTTATGCTAAATTTTGAGCTCTTATCAATAATTGGATAATTTGATCATAGTAGTAATTATGTGAATTACTGATACCATCTTTCTGAAATATGTAACACACAAAAGTGTTCTCATTGAGTGAATATTATTGAATATAATGAATATTGAATATTCAAAGTATTCACATTTTAGGATGAGAGAAAACCACTTTTGACAAAAGAAAATTCCATGCTCAGTATTAGTCTCCTGTGTTATCTTCACCACACAGTCACAATGAATAATCGTGTATCTGTTTAACAAATGTTTGAGCACTCACTCTGTACCTCATCTAAATTCACTGATACAATGGCAATGAAATGATTAAATGGAATTTTTATGTAGGAAAAGGTGAGCAAAACAGAACTACTTTTTGGTACACATCTACTTATGTGGTACATTTTCTCACTTAAACCTCTCATTATCCATTTGGTAAATTGAAAGACTGAGGCTGAAAAGTTGCATCATCTATCCAGATTCACCCAACTAGAAAGTGGCAGAACTAAACCCAGATCTACCTCACTTGAAAAACCCCTTCCTAAGGGGTTTGAATTATACTAAGACAATTCAAATTTCTAACATGCATAAGTAGGAAAATGAAAATATAAATACTAGCCAGGTGTGGTGGCGCACACTTATAATCTGAGTACTTGGGAGGCTGAGGCAGGAGGATCCCAGGTTCGCAGCCAGCCTCAGCAACTTGTGAGGCCCTCTATAACTTAGTAAGACCGTGTTTCAAAATAAAGAATAAAATAGGGCTGGGGGTATAGCTCAAAGTTAAAACGCCCCTGGGTTCAATCCCCAGTACCACACATACACACACACACAAATATATACGTATATATATGTATATGTATATATGTATACATATATATATATATTCATAGTATATATAAATACTAGACTAAAACTACATAAAAACATGTTTGTATACTGACAGAATAAAAGGAAATTATTGGGTAAATGCAGTTGATGGCAACATTCTTTAATAATGCATATAATACAATACGGCTGGGTGTGGTGGCGCATGCTTGTAATCCCAGTACTTGGGAGGCTGAGACAGGAGGATCGCAGGTTCGCGGCTAGCCTCAGCTACTCAGTGAGGACCTCCGCAATTTAGTGAGACCCTGTTTCAAAATTAAGAATAAAAAGTAGCCGGACGTGGTGGCACACGCTTGTAATCCCAGTACTTTGGGAGGCAGAGACCGGAGAATCTGGGTTCGCGGCCAACCTCAGCTCTCTCTTTCTCTCTCTCTCTCTCTTTAGTGAGTCCCTCCGCAACTTCATGAGACCCGGTTTCAAAATAAAGTATAAAAAATAGGGCCGGGGGCGTAGTGCGGAGGTAGAACGCCCCTGCGTTCAATTCCTGGTACCGCAAAAAAAAAAAAAAATATATATATATATATATATACACATATATATAGATTGTATATATAATACAATACAAGGTATAGAAAGAAATCAGTTTAAGTTGAATAAAACAAATCTAAGTGCCAAACTTATATTTCTCACTATTTAAATGAAGTGTTTCATATATGACATCCTTGATACAGAAATTAAAGAATTTTAAGAACTGCTTCCCCATCCTATGAGCTCAATTGCTTGGTTACCATCAATACTCCAAACAACAAAATGGTATCATTAAACATGACCTATCTAAAAGTATAATTAGAATTATACATATAGCTTTATATGTATAATTTAACAAAAGGAAACAGCATGGTCACTGGATATAAATAAACCAATTACATAGTTTTTGCATTTTCTTCACCATATTTGGTGATCATGTACTTTATTCTTCATATTTATAGCTTTCAATTTATTTCCATACTTAATAACAAATCGTGATTTACTTTCATTAGTATAAAAACTTGTTTGGTAGGAACACTAATTCCAATTATTTCTTGAAAGTCTTAGGTCTGATTGGTGAAAAGGAATAAATCCTCCAAGAGGCAGTTATCCAAATTTGAAATATTTTATAATAGAGAAAATCGTAATTAAACATTGGGCTTAGTCACAATATTCAGTTGCTTGGTCTGGAAAGTGTGTTCAACTTTTTAAAAATGCAAGAATGCTAGTTGGGTGTGGTGGCGCACGCTTGTAATCCCAGTACTTTGGGAGGCTGAAACAAGAGGATTGCAGGTTTGCGGCCAGTCTCAGCTACTTAGTGAGGCCCTCCGCAACTTAGCGAGACCCTGTTTCAAAATAAAGTATAAAAAAATAGGACTGGTGTGTAGCTCAGAGGTAGAATGCCCTTAGGTTCAATCCCCAGTACCGCAAATAAATAAATAAAATAAAATAAAATAAAATAAAATAAAAATGCAAGAATGCTAAAAGAACCCCCATCACTATTTCTCCAATTTTTTTTTTTTTTTGGTACTGGAGATTGAACACATGGGGGCATTGTACCTGGGAGCTACACCCCCAGCCATATTTTAGTTTTTATTTTTGAATCAGGGTCTTGCTAAGGGCCTTGCTAAGTTGTTGGGGCTGGCCTTGAACCTGCAATCCTCCTGTCTCAACCTCTCAAGTACTGGGATTACAGGCGTGCACCACCCCTGGCATATTTCTCCAATTTTTAAAGATAGGTGGTGCCTAATAATTGGTTAGGAAAACCTACAAAACCTACTCTTGGGTTTTGTCAAATTCCTACTGCTAGTAGTAAATATCTGTATCTTTTTTTTTTTTTTGCGGTACTAGGGATTGAACCCAGGGGCATTTTACCTCCGAGCTACAACCCCAGCCCTATTTTTTATTCTTTATTTTGAAACAGGGTCTCGCTAAGTTGCAGAGGGCCTTACTAAGTAGCTGAGGCTAGCCGCGAACTCGGATCCTCCAGTCTCAGCCTCCCATGTACTGGGATTACAAGCGTGCGCCACCACACCCAGCTAAATATCTGTATCTTTAAGAAACAAGTAATATCCTAAAGGAAATTAGTACTTACTTGATAATCATTTCTCTTAATATTTGGAACATCCATGTTGTGAGTAGAAGGGCAAATATCTTCATATTTTTTTCCCGTGAAAATATCGATTCCAACAAGGTGTACCTAACAGATGGAGAACAGGAAACCTGTTTAATCTCTGCCAAGTATATCACTCATTACATACCTAAGAGCACACAATACCAACGCTGACTATGACAGATTCTTTCTCCTCCTTCCAAGGTCATCTAATCTTACTTTCTTAAAAAAAAATGTAGTGCTCATAGAATTGAAATGCAGTAAACAACTAACTAAACAGTATCACAACATGTCAAGACTCAATATATATATAACCAATTATAGGGGTACATAAGAAAAATGAAGATAGGTTTCTTAGAACTGTTTGAACAGGTTTTATTAACTGTAAACCAAATAGCTCTTCTAGGTCACTAGGATTCAGGAAAGTTTCACTTCCCAATTAATGAAACACAATATGGGCCCAAGTATGGAATGTTACCTTTATGCATTCAAAGTAATAGCTGACCACTCAGTAATTGAGGGAAGAGGAAAAGGATGTCCTCATTACAAAACTTTAAGTATAAAAATCCCATGATATGTAACGGAATACAAATAATCAAAATTTCAACGCTGAAGCCAAAAGGGCAATTACCTTGGCATGACCGTGCTTGCCAGTTTTGGAAGTTGACATCTCTACTATTTTGCATGGCCGTCCTTTGAGCACCACGAAGCCGTTTTTGCGCAGGGCCGAGCACTGCATAGGATAAGTGCTAGAAGCCCCAGCATCTCCAGTAGTGAAATCAATTTCGTCGGCCATAGTGGGCTGGGGAGATGACAGTTTTTCCCAGGGAACTACGCAAAAAAGTTTGAATTTGTTTTTTAGCAACGGGCACGCAGACAGGGAAATGTCTCATTTCGGGCAGGTTATGTCTCAAGCATCATGGGTCCGTTATTTTTGCATTTATTAAACACCCACTCAAGACTAGCGGGCACTTTCTAACTCCAGCCTCTACAAACTTTTCCAGCCACTGATGGGGAGGTAGGGAAGGCAGCTGCAGAGGAGGTCGCTGGGGGTTCGGGGACACCCGCTTCCAGCCCTCGTCTGCGCTGGGGGCGGCAGGTCCAGGCCGCCCATCGCCCCTGCACAAGAGAAGCCCGCGACCTTCCCGCGACGCCTGCCCGGCCCTCCGCCACCGCCCCATCCCATTGCGGGCGCCCAGCCCAGGCCGCACGTCCCCGCGAAGGATGGGGGACATCAGAACCCGGCCGGCAGGCAGCACCTGGCCCTCGCGCGCCAGGCGCGCACTCCGCCCTCCACCCGCAGCGCCGCCGCCCGGGCTGCACCGGCGCCCCCAGTGCTGCTGGCATCCCGGCGCGGCTCGGCCCAGCCCCGCGAGGGCCTGAGCCCCGGCCGGTCCCATGCTCAGCTCCCTTCTCCCATCATCTTTCTCCTTTCCTCCGTCAGGGCCGTGCACTGGTCGCCTTCCCCAGCCCCGCTGGCTCGGGTGCCAGCCCCAGCAGCTCTTACCAGGTCTGCACCTTCCAGCAGGCACCGAGCGCCTTTCGCCTGCGTCCCCGCGCGGGTCCCCTGCAGCTGCGGCGGCGGCGGCGGCGGTGGCGGCCGCGGCAGTTCCAAGCGACGGGGCGGGGCCGCCACACTTTCCACACCCCGGCCTCCCCGCCCTTGCCCGCCCCTACTTCAGCCCCACTTCCGGGATAGGCCCCGGCGCGTCACAGGCACCGCCCTCCCGGGCTACCATTGGCCGCCGGGGCCCCGGGGCCCCGCCCAGTCACGTGAAGCGCGCCCTGGCAACCCCACGTGCTGCGGCTTAGTGCACTTCCGGCGTGGAGAGCGCTCTGTGGAGTCTGGTGGCCGAGGCTAAACTCACCAGCCAGGCAGGTCGCTCCCTCCAACTTTAGTTCGGATTCCAGCCCACACGAACCGGGACCACAGCACGCGCCCGCTGGCCCCTGCCCTCAGGTGCGTGGCGGTGCCACATGATGGCCTTCAGCCCTCAGGAGTCGGTGTCCCGCGTGGCTGTGGAGGGAACTTTGGGTTCGAGCTTCTGGTTCAGCCTGCAGCCCTCGGGGCTGGAACCCATGCTTGTTCCTTGAAGAAGAGCGCAGGTGCAGTATTTTATTGTGCAGGTCTGCATTGTGGGTTCCGTGGGAACCCCAGCCATCCCATGGTGAGATTCTGGCGTCGACTGTTACCAGATGCCCCAGTAGAGTAAGCAGTACTCCCAGGCAAGGGATTTGCGGAGCATCTTCGAGCCAACAAGCTGCAGTGAAATGACCTAACCCCCTCTTCACACCAGAGGCTGGAATGTAGTTGTTGGAGGCCGCGGGTGACCCATCCAGAATGGTGGTCTACTCAGCTTTTTTTTTTTTTTTCTCCTGGTATTGGCATTCCCTAGAGTTTAGGGTTTATACATAACACATTAGAGCCTTTGGGTTGTCCATGGACTGGAACAGGATTAAAGACACAGGTTAAGAGGCGTGCTCCCCCTTTTCACTGTCCCATTTTACAGCCCATTTCTAGTACCTTGAAGAGGTGACCTAGGAAATTACTTCCCACTCTATACCCCAATTCATGTGTTCCTGGGATTTGCTATTGCTGTATCATGAGCAATCCAATTTCTCACATTTTACAGGCTGCACATATATTTCACATGTGTTGTATAATTTAGCCACCACAATAAGCAAGTGACTTCCTATAAACTGAGCTCAGCCTCTTGGTAATATATGGAAGAGCTAAATTAGAACCCAGGTTCATGAGTTCACTCTGCTTTTTCTTATACCATCTAACCTTCCCCTATTATTATTAGAATGATTGCTAATATTTAAGGAGTATTTATATTGGCACAAGGTATACAAAATGTTTCATTTGCATTATTTAGTTTTGACTGCTGCTCTTTTCTGTTTAACCTCAGGCTTAATTTATAGTTTATATAAAATAAAACTTAGTTCTATGAGTTTTGAAAAACATAAGCAATTATATAGCCCCCACAATAATCAACATAGAGTATTTTCCTCATTTCAAAAGTTTCCTGTGCCTTTCTGTGGTTACTCCTATTACTCCTTCCACACCCTGGGACCCAGACCTTGGCAAGTGCTCTTTTATCTGCTTTTTGACTTAGGGGAAAAGGCAGAGAAAAGTACTTTGCTCCCAAATGGCACCACTATCAATTCAAAGAGCCAAGATTGAAATCTAGGCAGTTTGGCTCTGGAATTATTGCTCTAACTACCACTGTATTTTGCATTTACATAAGATTTGAATTTGGGATATCAGTTGAGCATTATTCATTCGAAGAATTTAGTATGTTCTCGTGATGCTGAACAGTGGATTAGCAAATCCTGTGAGCCTCGGGTCACTCTTTCATTAATTGATCAGTGAGAGATCTCGTTGCTTCTGTTTAAAGACACCTTATGTAATATATATATTGATTTTTTAACATTACTCGCAGCCATCAACACTATAATTCATTCCTGAAGGTAGCTTATCTGCAAACATATTTCCTCTACAAGGCATACCATAGCCTTTCTCTGCTTAGGAACACTAGACAGCTCTTCAGAATGATGCTTGGGGGCCATTTTAGTCTGTGAAATCACCAGTGAAAGGCATCAAAATGCAAGGGGGAAAAAGCAGTAAATAGACCAAAAAGAACCCTTGTTTAAAATATTTTTAAACATGCTTTTATTGGTGCATTGTAGTCTCACCTCACAGTGAATACCAATTTGATGTTAACATACATGCACAGAGCTCTTAGTGACCCCCCCACCATATGGAGTACTGAGAATGATGTTGGTATATTCTCTTATGTACACATTGTTTATGATAGAAATTCCATTGATTCACTTCTTTCTTGCCCTTCCCCTTCCCTTGTACCACTTCCCTTGCTCCACTGAGGGTTCTCCATTATCATCCAGAGTCCCTTTTGTGTCCTCACTACTCCCTAGGTTGCACATATTAATGAAAACATATGACCCTTCTTTTTTTGTGATTGACTAATCTCGCTTAACATAATGTTCTCCAATTCCTTCAATTTTCTTGTAAATGATGTTACTTTGTTCTTCTTTATTGCTGAGTAGAATTCCATTGTGTGTATTCCCATAATTTTGTAATCCACTCATCTGTTGATGGACACCTAGGTTGGTTCCATAATTTGGCCACTGTGAATTGTGCTGCTATGAACATGGGTATGCATATATTACTGTAGTTTTCTAGTTTCAGTCCCTTTGGTATGATACCCAGTATCCCTCTGTCAGAGGGATAGCTTGCAAAGATCTTCTCCCATTCCGTAGGCTTTCTCTTTAGGCTCTTGATGGTTTCCTTTGATAGGCAGAAGCTTTGTAGTTTAATGCTATCCCACTTATTAATTCTTGTTTTAATTTCCTGTGCTTTAGAGGTCTTGTTGAGGAAGTTTCTACCTATGCCTATATGTTGGAGTATCGAACCTATGCCTTCCTCTAATAATTTCATAGTCTCTGGTCTAACTTCCAGGTCTTTGATCCATCTCGAGTTGACTCTTGTGCAGGGTGAGAGGTAAGGATTTAGTTCCATTTTCCTACAGGTAGACAACCAGTTTTCCCAGCACCATTTGTTGAAAAGACTGTCCTTTCTGCAAAATATGTGTTTGGCACCTTTGTCAAAAATCAATTGGCTATAAGTTTGTGAACTTGTTTCTGTATCTTCTATTCTGTTCCACTGGTCTATGTGTCTGTTTTTGTGCCAGTACCATGCTGATTTTATTACTATAGCTCTGTAGTATAATTTGAAGTCATGAATTGTTATGCCTCCTGCATAATTCTTATTGCTGAGAATTGCTTTGGCTATTCTGGGTCTTTTGTTTCTCCATATGAAATTAATGAATGTTTTTTCTAGATCTGTGAAAAATGATGTTGGTATTTTGATAGGGATTGCATTGACTCTGTAGATCATTTTTGTCAGAATGGCCATTTTGATAATATTTATTCTGCCTATCCAAGAGCATGGGAGATCTTTCCATCTGCTAAGATCTTCTTCAATTTCTTTCTTCAGTGTTCTATAGTTTTCATTGTAGAGGTCTTTTACCTCTTTGGTTAAGTTTATTCCTAGGTATTTGATTTGTTTTGAAGTTGTTGTGAATGGAATTGTTTTCTGGATTTCTTTCTCAGTGGATTCATGGTTGGCATATATGAAAGCTACTGATTTTTTTTAGGTTGACGTTGTATCCTGTGACTTTGCTGAATTTATCAGCTCTAGTAGATTTTTGGTTGAGTTCTTTGAGTCGTCTAGATATAGGATCATATCATCTGCAAATAAAGATAATTTTAATTCTTTTCCTATTTGAATTCCTTTGATATCCTTCTCTTGTCTTATTGCTCTGGCAAGAGTTTTGAGGACTATATTGAAAAGGAGTGGTGATAGTGAGCATCCTTGTCTTGTTCCTGATTAAGGAGAATTCTGGCAATTTTCCCCCATTCAATATGATGTTGGCTTTGGGTTTCTTATATATTGACTTAATGATGTAGAGGTATGTTCCTTCTATTCCAATTTTCTGTAGAGTTCTTAACATGAATGGATGTTGAATTTTGTCAAATGCTTTTTCCACATCTATTGAAATGATCATGTAATTCTTGTTTTTAGTTCAATTTATGTGGTGAATAACATGTATTGTTTTGCATATGTTGAACCAGCCTTTCTTTCCTGGGATGAAACCAACTTGGTTATGGTATATGATTTTCTCAATAGGTTTTGAATGTGTGTGGCTAGTATTTTATTTAGAATTTTTGCGTCTATGTTCATTAATGATATTAGTCTATAATTTTCTTTTCTTGAGGTATCTTTATTTGGCTTTGTTATTAATGTGATGTTGGCCTCATAAAAGGAATTTGGAAGAATTCCATCTTTTTCAATTTCATGGAATAGCTTGTGAAGTATTGGTTTTAGTTCTTCTGTAAAGGTTTTGTAAAATTCAGCTGGAAAACCATCTGGACCTGGGCTTTTCTTTGATGGAAGACTTTTTATTGCTGTTTCTATCTCTGTGCTTGCTATTGGTTGATTCAGGTTTTCTATATCCTCTTGGTTCAATTTAGGTATGTTGTATGTGTCTAGAAATCTTTTGATTTCCTCCATGTTTTCCATTTTATTGGAATATAAGTTTTCAAAGTAGTTTCTTATGATCCTCTGGATTTCTCCACTATCTGTGGTGATGTCCCCTTTTTTCATTTCTGATTTTAGTAATTTGGGTTGATTCTCTCCTTCTTTTGGTTAGGTTAGCTAGTGGTTTGTCAATTTTGTTAATCTTCTCGAAGAACCAGCTTCTTGTTTTGTTGATTCTTTGTATTGTTTTTTTTATTCTCTTTCATTAATTTCTGCTCTGATTTTAGTTATCTCCTGCTTTCTACTGGCTTTGGGCTTTGACTGTTCCTGTTTTTCAAGATCATTGAGGTGTGTTATTAGGTTGTTTATTTGGATGTTTTCTGTTTTTCTCATGTGGGTACTCAGTGCTATAAATTTTCCTCTTAACACCGCCTCAAAGTGCCCTATAGATTTTGGTATGTCGTGTCTCTATTTTCATTTAATTCCAGGAATTTTTTATTTCTCCCCATATTTCTTTTCTGATCCAGTCCTCATTCAAAAGTGTATCATTCAGCCTCCATGTGCTTATGGTGATTACTTTTGGTCTTCCTGTTGTTAATTTCCAGTTTCATTCTGTTGTGATCTGAGAAGATGCAGGGAATTATATCACATCTTTTGAATTCACTGGTACTTGCTTTGTGATCCACTATGTGATCTATTTTGGAGAATGTTCCATGGGAAGCTGAGAAAAATAAGTATTCGGCTGTTGCTGGTTGAAATAATCTGTATGTCTATTAGATCTATTTGGTCTATAGTTTTCTTTAGGTCTGAAGAATCTTTATTCATCTTTTTTCTGGAGGATCAATCTAGTGGCGTGTTGAAGTCTCCCAATATTATTGTGTTTGGGTCTATTTGGGACCTGATGTCCCGAAGACTTTGTTTTATGAATGTGGGTGCACCCACATTTGGGGCATAAATGTTTACTATCATTATATCTTCTTGTTGGATTGTTCCTTTTATTTGTAAGAAGTGTCCTGCTTTGTCTCTTCTGATGTGTTTTAGCTTAAGGTCTGTTTTGTCAGATATAAGCGTTGCTACCCCTGCTTGTTTTCGATCTCCGTTTGCATGGTATATTGTTTACAGTTTGACAGCTGAAACAAGAAAGGAGAGCAATAGTGTGTTTGACTTTAGGAAAATGTCTATGACTCCTCTCTGCATGTTCATAAATTACCTAGAAAGCATAATATTGATTTGGGGGTTACAAGTAAATTTTATTATAATGCAAATTCCCAGTTATAGAATCTAAAAATAATGATTGGCCATATTTATTGTAGCTCTGGAATTACTACTTATATCAAGATAGTCCCTTATTCATAGGCTGTCTGCAGTCTAGTGAAGGAGCCAGTATTGGGATTTAAAAAATAAATGCCAGTAAGGAAATAACAATAAGACACTGAAAAAAAGTAGTAGCTTTTCCTTTTTTAGCCTAAGTGTTATCCAACTGTATTAGACAGGGTTCTCTAGATTAACAGAATACACAGAATGAGTATATTTTTAAAAAAGGGGTTTATCAGATGGCTTACAGTTTGCAGCAATGTAGTCCCAGGTTCTGACTGCACGTGGAGGGTCAGAGGAACCAGTAGCTGGTCGAACGGTCTAAGAGCTGGAGTCTTAGGATTGGAGCAACCACTAATTCAG
>PVJS01026316.1:0-27109 GCA_004027185.1 Glis glis | reverse complement strand
TTTCTAATTTTTATGCTGTTATACAGGCATGGAATACCCTTACTTCTCTTGTGTTTGTAGATGAAATAGGTTGGGCTTTTGAAGGAAGGAGTGAGTTTAAATTTTAGGGAGTAATGAGGATACAAAAGGGCCTCCAGACAATAGTGGAGAAGCCTCAGTGGAGTCAGGGAAGGGGAAGGGGAAGAATGAAGTTCATTAATGGAATTACTACCATTGACCATGTGTACACATGAGAATATACCAATATCAATCTCAGTACTCTGTATTGGGGGGGTGCACCAAGTGCTGTGTGCATGTATGTTACTTCAACTTGAATTTCATTGTGATATGAGACTATAATGCACCAATAAAAGCACAAAAATAAATAAATAATAAATAAATAATTAAATAAATAATTAAATAAATAAATCTTATCTCTGCCGGGCGTGGTGGTGCACGCTTGTAATCCCAGTACTTTGGGAGGCGGAGACCGGAGGATCCGGGTTCGTGGCCAGCCTCAGCTCTTTCTTTCTCTCTCTCTCTCTCTCCCTCTCTCTCTCTCTCCTTAGTGAGGCCCTCCGCAACTTCGTGAGACCCGGTTTCAAAATAAAGTATAAAAAATAGGGCCGGGGGCGTAGCGTGGAGGTAGAACGCCCCTGCGTTCAATCCCCGGTATCGCAAAAAAAAAAATTTTATCTCTACCTGGTATTAACAATATGACTTCCTGTGTGAGTTTTAATGTGACTGAGACCAGTTTTCCATCTGTCAAATGGGGCTGTAGCACTAACATCTTCACAGAGCTGAATGAACAATGGCCTATTTCTTGTACAGGATCCACTACAATGTCTACTACATGGTAGGCTCTTTTTTTTTTTTTTTTTACAAATCAGCCATTTGTTTTATTATCAAAAACTATACTAATAATAAAGCAAAAATTAGTTAGAACTAAAAATATAAGTTCAAATAAGGAAACCCTTAGAAAATAAATAAGTTCAAGATGTTTCAAAAGTTGAAAGATCTCATTCCATGCATCGTTCATACATACTGCCCCCAACCCCTCTATCCTCTTGATTTTTGTATTTCTATTATCCATTTTTACAGTTATTTAGAGACAGAAATTCAGCATGGTCTTTCATTATTTTCACTTTTTCTCTCCTATATCACTTATTTAGGAATTGATAGGATAGTATTTCACTGAAACATGTCTTGTGACTATTTCCCCAACTGAAAGGCTTCCATGCAATTAAGACCTTTTGTGGTTTAGACCAACCTTATCTACTTAGCTTGTCTTCCTACTACTCATTCCATAAAGTTGTCTCTCCAATACCTTTATAGCTGGTTAGCATAGACGAAGTGAATTCCTAAGTTGTCTATCGTTCTTAATCATATGCATGTATGGAAATTTCACAATGAAACCATTATCATATAGAATTAGTATGTGCAAATAATTATCACAAAAAATTAAAAGCAAGCCTATTGTTTTGACTTTATTCCATTTATTATAATGGGCCTTCAGTCTCCATCTAATTCATATCTATATTTCATTTACCAAATACAATTGCACTGACTCTGTGACTGACCACAACATGTTAAGTCTACTCTTAGTATGTCATATGTATATTAAAACATAGGTAGGCTCTCTTTAAATATGGTTTCTTCTTTTTTTTCCATCTGTATGTTCAAAAGTCATTTATTCTTTGTTTGTTTGTGGTACTGAGATTGAACCCAGGGGCATTCTACACCTGAGCTACATCCTCAGCCCTATTTTATGTTTTTATTTTGAAATAGGGTCTCACTAAGTTGCTGAGGGGCTTGCTACATTGCTAAGGCTGGCTTCAAACCTAAGATCCTCCTATCTCAGCCTCCCACATACTGGGATTACAGGCATGGGATGCAATGCCCAGCACAAGTCATTCTTTAAAGCCCAGAACACTTTTAAATCCATTTTGTTCTGAAATACTGTTATTGCACTCTTAGTTTGTACTCCCACAGAGTGAGGTTTTCAGTATTTTCTATTGTCATATATTTTTCCTTTGTCTGGGCTGTTATCCCTGGGCCCTTCTCAAGTCTTATGAAAGCAGACCCTCCCTCAATATCACCTGTCTTGACTTCCAACTTGGCACAATACTAGTGAGAGAGGCGGATTGTGATACTAGAGAGAGCTGGTGCAGGGATGAGAAGAACTAAATTCTCATTCAAACTCATCTCATCCACCTGGCAAGGATGTAGGCTCATTATTCATCAGAGAAAAGTGCTATTACTTTCCTGTGCCTTCTAACTCACAGGTGCTTGAAGGACACAGTATAAAACTGGTCTAAAGGAAACATAGCCTGGCACCTGCTTTCAGTGCTGTTTAAAGTAGTAACACTAATTTCTAACTAACAATCAATACGATGTATTAAGCTCTTACTATGCATCAGATGGCCCACCAATTCTACACTGTTTCTTAGAGACAGCCTGGCATAATGACAAAGAACCAGGTTTAGCAGACAGACCACCTGGGTTTGAGTTCTTGCTCTGCCACTTATGTGCTGTGTGACTTGAGGCAACATGTTTAAGCTCTGTGCCTCAGTTTTTCATCTATAAAATTGGTTTAATAATACTACCCACTTCACAGGAACAATAAATGTACTGAATGAGCAGAAAACTGAAAGTTGCATGTTCAAAGCACAATATGAATATTTGTTAAATAAACTTTGTTATTTAATTCATGAACAATATATTATTATTATCTCCATTTTTATAGTTAAAAAAGTTGGGACTAAGTAACTCATTTTGAGGTGATAAAACATGTAAGAAAGAAAGCAGGGATCTTAAACACCCATTTCTAACTCAAAATCCACAGAAGCTCAAAATGCAAAAGATGATATTTGGCAAAATCCGGGGACAGTTCTGGTTGTCCCAACCAGGAGAGTTTTGCTGACATCTAGTATTTCAAAGCCATCTGGGGTGCCTGATACCAGGCTTGTCTAAAGATACCATCTAACAGTTGTTTTTAATAATTGTTTTGGTGTTTTTCTGCTAAAACTAAGGCTGTAGACAAGGGAAAACATTATTATAAAGATTTATTATGCTTCCTTTAATTAAAGCTGTGAATGGGGTCAAATGACACTGTGACACCTTTCCTGTGATAGAAAGAACATGTATATAAGTTGTAGAAGTGAAGAGCAGAAATTGTTTCATGAGCCTCCATTTGACAAAACGACCTGTTGAATATTAGCTAGGAAAGTCATTGAAGTCTGCTTCTTGTAAGGTGAAAGGAACCTCTGGAAGACACGTTTTAGTTCTGGTGTGTCTGGGAGCAGACGGGCATTAGGCAGGTGCTGCATGGAGTCTAGTTTCTGTCATTTTGGTGATCCGCTGGCCAAGGATAAGAGGAGGGTCCTATGGGTTGGGAGCTGGTATTAATACAACTGATTTAATTTTCAGCTTAGCAGTCTCCCAGCTCAATGCCTCATTATGTTATGGAAAGGAATCTATCTATATAAATGACGTCGACATGTGCAATGCAATAGCTCTGTCCTAATCGTACTCAGGCCTGCCTGACAGGAAGATCCTGTTTGCTTTAGTATTTTCTCTTTGCTTCTTCCCTGCCTCATAAGAAGAGAGCCACAGAAGCTATGGCTGGTAAGGCTTCTTTTATCAAGTCGGGTCTTTAGGAGAGATATTTGAGGGGTGATATTGCCTCACTTAAATTTTTGTTTACTAGTCTCTGTAGAGCCTGTGTAAGCAATGTTTAGCTAGAGGGAAAAGAAGGAGCCTCCCCTCCCTGATCTATATTCTATCAGGTTGTTTACTGGAAGTATCCTGGGGAATGAGCTATGGATCTTCCTTGAATGCTCAAATGTCTAAACATGGCTGAAATTCAGAATCTACATAGTAGGATCACCAGGGGTTGTTGTTCCTAAATAAGAGAAGTGAAAATGAAACAAATCTGACCATTATTGGCTCTGATTTCCATGGATAAAGTCACCAAAGCATAGTATAGTTGGAGCTCCTGAGGCCCTTCATGGTACCTCACTAAAGCAGATCCATGGGAATGTTTGGGTAAGTATTTTTTTTTTTTTTTGCAGTACCGGGGATTGAACGCAGGGGCGTTCTACCTCCGCTCTACGCCCCCGGCCCTATTTATTTTTTTATACTTTATTTTTAGACCAGGTGTCACGAAGTTGTGGAGGGCCTCACTAAGTAGAGAGAGAGAGAGAGAGAGAGAGAGAGAGAGAGAGCGCGCGCGTGCGCGAGCTGAGGCTGGCCGCGAACCCGGATCCTCCGGTCTCCGCCTCCCAAAGTACTGGGATTACAAGCGTGCACCACCACGCCCGGCTCAGCCTTGTTTTTAATAAGCTGGGTTGGAATTCTAGGAGTGACTGTCCAGGGATTTAGAAAGAATTAAAGGTATCTTAGATACAGTCAATAGGCAATTCCTTGGGATACTTTAAAAATGAAGAGGAATACAGAAAAGGAGAAGCCCAGTTAAGGTGCTGGTGATTATATTGCTTAAAGTGGCTATCAGTTTCAATCTTTGTGTGCTTCCAACAGATAAGAGACTAAAAGATAAAAGGAAGCTATTTGTTAGCTCAGTGTCTGAAGATACACTTCATAACTTGCTGGATGATGTACTAAGTGAAGAAGTGCTGAACCAAGAGGAGGCTGAAAGGGTGAGAAAGAAAAATGTTACGACGAAAGACAAGGCCCGTGATTTGATTGACTCGGTGATTCTTAAAGGATCCTGTGCCAGCCAAAAATTTATTGGCTATCTCTGCAAGAGAGATGCTGCCTTTGCTTATGAATTGGGATTTTCTTCAGGTAAGATGCCTAAATTCTTTTTTAAAAAAATTAATTGATGAATTGACAAAAACTGTATATATTTATGGTATACAATGCAATGCTTTGATGTATGTATACACTGTGGAATGATTAAATCTTGCTAATTAACATATTCATCACTTCACATGCTCATCATTTTTTTTATGTGGTAAAAACACTTAAAATCTACTCTTTAAATAATTTTAAGAATAAAATACATTATTACTAACTACAGTCACATTCTCAATTCTGTTTAGGGATGTCTCAACTTGTCTTTATATGTTGGCATCCAATATATACTTTCTTATTTACTTGCCAGATAATACACGACTTAGCAGCTCTTAACTTAATATCTCATCACCCTCGGGCTCCCCTTCCTGTAGACCTGCTCTTCCTGTTCTCCTTTACTTTCTTAAGATAAATTTTTCCCAGACTCTGCTTCATGTGTCAACAGTATTTTACCATTTATTTGAAGTACCTTTTTTCATTTGAGGATAGTCATACAGTCCTCTGGAAATAATTTTGAAGACTTTTTGTTAGTCTCTACAAGAAGAGACAAAGGTTTTTATTTTGGTAATTGAGAGCAGGCCTCTGTGGGTCATGAGATCTCTTGATAACAAGTTATAAACATATTTCTTTCCCCTCCTCTCTGTTACTTTGATTTATACACATTTTTTCAATCCATTTCTCTGTCAGCATGTCCACCCCTATACTATATTGCTTTAAGTTTTCCAATAATAAAACAGCCTCTCTTCTGTATGAGTAAAATGCAGTGTATCATTCTTTCCCCTACTTTCCTACAATTACAAATCTTAGAAATGTTTCTCATAGCCTTCCATGTGTTAAATTTAAGAGCTTTTGCTTCATAAAAGATACTAAATACTAATGGTGATTGGAAAGATAATAAGGACCAATATATTGGAACAAAAAAATGTTCCAAATTGAAACACTTTGCCCGTTTATTATTCTACGATTGTCCCCAGGTCAAAGCCTACATTCTTAACCTGGCACACACATTCCCTATCTCCATGCTCAGCTTCTACCCCTCTTTGAACAAATTTTCCTGACCTACTTACATTGTATTTCTTCTAGTAGAACACACTCTCATTTCAAGGGCCTTACAGTGATTACTATTATGACTCCCCAGGTGTACTAAAGCTTACCTTGCCAGTGACAGACTAAGTTGGCAAAATAAATTAATTCAAAATTTAACCTGAATTGTTTGAATTAAGTACTTCACTCATTTGGTTGTTGTTATTTTCACACACAAAAATTAACTCCAGCCAATCTCTCTTTTGAGGCTTGGGTATAGGTAGAATGAAAATAAGACATGCATTTGGGATTCTAATAGAAAATGGATGACAGAAATAAAATGAACATATAATGGTTGCAGATACTCATGTGAGCTATTTTTAAAAAGCCAAGAATAATAATGGGATATGTTAGGACAGAGAAGCTGAGAGAATGCTAGTGGTGTGAATAACAAAATCCAGTCCCAGTCTTGCACAGTTCTGAGGAATGAGCACCACAAGCAGAAGACAGTACATTCAACTGTCCCAAGGCAGCGACAGCATGAGACACTTGAAAAACACAGGAAAATAGTGTATGTTGCTGAGCAAAAATTGAAGGAGGTTAGAGTTTAGAAAGGGACTTGATACAGGTTCTCAGAGGGTATTTTAAATCCACATAAATATTAAGTGTAATTAAAAGCCATTGGAGCATTTTATTCAGTGCCAATATAATTTTTCGGATGGCAAAGTTAATTGTGGAGACAAAGAAACCTCTTACTTTCCAAGTATCACCTCAGAAAAAGGATGTAAAATTGTCTGATAAATGCCCCAAGATTATGATCCAAATTTTATTGCTGAGGATATTTAGACTGGTCTTTTTCACCAGCTCTCTTTGCTTTCAAATGCACTAGAGTGAGAACAGAAAATACAGGAGATAGCCTCTGAAGTAAAGAGAGTCGGATTACCCTTTTATTAAAACCATTCTGGTCACTTCTAGGAGAGTGGGCTGTAGTAGGATGAGAGTAGAAGTGGGGATGTGGGTTTGTAGCTATTTCAGTGATCCACAGAGAAGATGACAAGTGATGGGAGTGGGAGGGCCCCGTGGGGAGGGGAGAATTGACATAAAGGATGTATTGTAGTGATACAGTTGACATGACATGCGGAAGAAATGAACAGGGGAAACAAAAGGGGCAGAGGGTGAAGGAAATACTGGAATTAAGGAAGGCTTGTATGTTTTTGGCTTGGACATATGAATACATAGTGATGTCATGTATTAAGAAGCCAAACCATAAGAGAATTGATTAGGAGATCAAGGGTCTGGTTTAGCACACATTCGTTTTAAGATGCCTGTTATGGAAGTACAAGATATCAAGGAAGGATTGATTATGAGTTTGGACATCACAAAAGCTGGACAGATAAAATTGTGAGCTCTCAGTTTAACATCACCAGACTAGAAGAGACCCTCTCTAAGTAGTGAGGGTAGGAAACCTGTGATAAAGTGCCAGGATGATTTCAGGAATCCCAGGAGTCAAAAATAGCACCAAACTCCAGATGAAAAGAACTCAGCTCAATGTGCAGGAGCAATGGCAGATGGGGCACATGAATGCCTTGTGATGTCATGTGAACTCTACAAGTGCATACACTACCTAATTCTCGTTCCATGGTTTCCCAAGTTACCATCATATCTGTAGTAGCTAGAGAATAATAATGATGCTAACACTTATATATAAAGCATAATATATGCAGGAACTGCTCCAAGCACTTCTTGTGTATTAACTCACTAAATATTCACAAAAATCTAATGTTTTAGCTGGTTTTTTTGTTCTCACTCCCAATTGAGGAAATAAAACAACAGGGACATAAAGCATCCAAGTTCACATGGCCACTAGGTGGTAGAATTAGGATCTAAACCTGCTTCTAAAGCCCATGTTTAGGACTATTAAGCTGTAGTGAATCGTGTACAAATATGTATTTCTATATAATGATATTAAACTATATATCTATGGAATATTACATCAACCAAATAACCAATAGAAAACCCCAGCAGGGCTTGGTGGTGCGTGCCTGTAATCCCAGTACTTGAGAGGTTGAGATAGAAGGA
Organism: Glis glis; assembly: GCA_004027185.1. NCBI lineage: Eukaryota > Metazoa > Chordata > Mammalia > Rodentia > Gliridae > Glis > Glis glis. The sequence continues at coordinate 19,213 of PVJS01026316.1, read as the reverse complement.
TAGCAGGTTCAAGACTAGCCTCAGTAACTTAGCAAGACTCTCAGCAATCTAACAAGACTTTGTTTCAGGACAAAAAAATTAAAAGGTCTTGGGGTGTATCTCAGAATTGGAATGCCTCTGGGTTCAATCCCCAGTACTACAAAACCAAAACCAAATCAAAACCCTAATATCTTCCCTTTTATTATTTTTCCTTATTTGGGGGCTCATTTGAGGTTTGCCTATTTCCCAAAAATAAAATCAAAGACTCCTCAGGGAGGAAAACTTTACCATTATTCTGCAGCTTGAACCTGAATTTCAATGATCTTCAACACAATTTTCCCAGTTGGTTGACCTCTATTCTGAGTTCTGGATCCTCATCAAGGATAATTCTCCACTACCCACCCCATAGCAGGCTGCCACTGCCCTGTCATCCTTCACATTTGGAAGAAAAAGGAAAACAACAACAAAAAACAAAACCCATCCTCCATCGTTCAATTGAGATAGGCACCCAGATCTTTAAAGTATCCTTGTAAAGAAATCAAGGAGAACAAAAAGTATGCAATGTATAGACTATGTATACTGAGAGGTATCTATTCAAAACAAAAATTATTCTAGTTATTCTGAGGGACCAGCCAGTCAATCCTTATGAATTAGAGACTGGATTTAAATGATTATTTTATTTTATTTTTTGTGATATTGGGGATTGAACCCAGGAACATTTTAGCTCTTAGCTACACCCCCAGCCCTATTTTATTTTATTTTTTTGAACAGAGTCTCGCTAGGTTGATGAGAGTCTCATTACTTCCGGAGGCTGTCCTCAAACCTGTGATCCTCCTGTCTCAGCTTCCCAAGTACTGGAATTACAGACTTGCACCACCACACCCGGCTTAAAGGGGATTCTTAATGAACTGTTTTTAGAATTGAGACAGATTGATAGAGCCTTATCAGACCCTTTGTTCTCTAGTCTTCACCACAGAGTTACATGCATTTTTTTTGGATTGGGGGTAGCTCTCACAATCAGATACCTTTTCCCACAAAGCAGCTGCAACCCTTGCCTGACCACAATTCAACTAGGTTAACAAGATGTTGGACAAAACTATATTTCTTGCTAGCTAAGAGGTCTTTCTACAAAGTTGTTTTCTTATATCGCAAGAGAATTGGTGCATTTTTGCTCTGATGACTACTAGGTTGATATGGGGACCAGCAAGAGAGCCAGTACATCAGATATCACCACTCACACTATGTCATGTCTCTTAAATATCTTACAGAAATTCTCACTTCAAAAGCAGGCTCATTATCTGAAAACTCAAAAGGCAAACTCAAGCTTTGCCCATATCAAAAATTCCTGGAACGATGCAAAAAGGAGGCTGGAAAGGTGAGATGGCCAGTGAATGGAATGGGGGATAATAGGAGGTAGAAATGTTCCCTAAATATAAATATACAGATAAAGGACCCGAGAGTGATACTATCTTTTTTGTAGTGATGTTTTGAGGCACAGCGGGGGTTAAAAAATAATTGAGGTGAGTATTTTCATTCTAATATAATCTTGACAGGTAGATATTTTCATTCTATCAGAAAAATTAGATATGTAATAATTAATCAATAACGTTATGATGTGTATTTATTGATGCTATAATATGAATATTTATATACAGTATTAAAATAATGCCACAATGTCAGATTAAAGATTTGTTATAATTAATGTAGACTGAAGTAGGAAGAAATGGTTTAAGTATTCAAGTGTTTTGAGATGGGTCTTGAAATTAAATAAGGTTTGGCTAAATATAAGGGAAGGGAAAGGAAGGAGAGACAGTATTCTAATCCACTCCACAAGATTATTGAATAAGTAGCCCACAACTGTTCTTATTCACCACTCTGGGGTTTTGCTCTCTTAGTCATACCTGGGTAGAAACCCATTCTCTGTTCCCTCTGTTTTCTTTCTGAAACTCCTTTTACCATTCATTAGTTACAGAAAATAAATAAGTGGTTCTAGCAAAAGTTAGCAGATGAATAGCCATGTTATGTCATCGAGAGTGATGCTCTGACTGTGCTGTGGATATGTGACAAGAGATGATAGTTCACATAACTTGCATTGGCCCGTAGATCTATCCAATCAGAGAGAAGGGGGACCGCACGCGCCTGGCCCTCATCATCTGTAACACAGAGTTTAACTACCTCCCGAGGCGCAATGGGTCTGAACATGACATTGAAAGGATGGAGGGGCTGCTTGAAGACCTGGGCTACACTGTCATTGTGGAAAGGAATCTCACGGCCAGGGTAAGGGCCCTTCCCCTATGCAGTGCGTGTGAGCATACACGCCCACATCCCTGTAACAGTGAACCAGTTTTGTAATGTGGAGGCCATTCATTTAACTTCTCTGGGAGTTACTTTTTCAACTTTAAAATGAAAAAGTTAAAGATGGTATCTATAGTTTCTGGTACCTCATTTTAGCAGTAAATATAAACATATATATGTGCACATACATATATGTATTTATATTTATTTGTATATATGTATATATAGGCATCCATATATACATAGGTGTATTTCTATGCGCACATATCAGTATAAGTTTCAGCCACAGTGTTGTCAATTTTATTGCTATTTTAGCATTAGTACACCAAAAACTGATCACTTTACTAAGGAAACATAAACACACACACACACACACACACACACACACACACACACTTTCTGTCAGCCTGTGTGGAGAGCTGAAGAGGCTCACACAGAAGGCACTGTATGTATAGAAGACATAGCTACAGACAGAACTGTGGCAACACTGGGTGTGTGGGTGTGTGGAGTGGGAGGATATCTCAACTTTTCTACTGTTTTCCAGTTTCTTCCAATCTCCTGCCAGTACCTCTTGTTGGCCAAAAACAATATGAAGTTTGTTAGCAAGAGATCAACTGGTATTGTCTATAGAGATACAAAATAAGGGTGATACAGGCAAAAAATGGAACTGGGAAAATAATTAAAAAATAACTATGACAGGAGAATAATGTAAGGGAAGACGGCAGAGTAGGAAGCATCAGGAATCCCTCTCTGTAGCTTGAAAACTATAGTGGCAGAAACAGTCTGAAGTTACTAGTTTGGGGCTCTGTATTTTATCTGAATACTTGAAAGCTTCTAGAGAACAGAGTGGTTGATAAATTGTAGGTAATTCTGTTGCCTATATATCTCTCATCCCAACCTTTGATTTGTGGCAGTTAGCTATAGGAATGGCAAACTGCATTCATGGTGTACATCTCTGGAGTCAGGGTGTGAAAAAGACTTTGCCCTCCAATATTGTGTTTTATGTTCTGAGTGTGGATTGCTGCTTGCATTACAAAGGGTGGGCATGGAAGCTGGATGCCACTGCTTGAACCCTTACTAATTAAAATAATGTCCAGAAGATTTAAAGGGCTAGTCTGTTTTTTGTTTGTTTGTTTGTTTTAGATATTCAAACACAGCAGCATCTATGGTGAAATTTAGAAAGCTACCACATATACTCAGGTCTGAGAAGACCTTAAATTTTCACCTCAAACTGATTCTTGATACAGAGATATATTGAAACAAATAAAAAAGCTGGGTGTGGTGGCACATGCCTGTAGTCCCAGTACTTGAGAGGCTGAGACAGGAGGATCACAAGTTCAAGGCCAGTCTTAGCAACTTAGTGAAACCCTATTTCCAAGTAAAAAATTAAAAGGGCTGGGGGTGTAGCTAAGAGGTAGAACACACCTGAGTTCAATCCCCAATACCAAAAGCAAACAAACAAAAATATCAAATCCAATAAAAGAGAATCTGATTTCCAGAGTTACTCTACTGCAGTTGATCCTTGATATTCACATACACATTAACAAATTCTCAACCAATCTCAGTTGAAAATATTCCATGAAAATGCCTCTGTACTGAATGTGTACAGATGTTTTTTCTTGTCTTTTTCAGTAAACAATAAAGTACAACAACTGTTTGCATAGCATTTAACTTGTATTATGCATTATATGCAATCTAGAGATGATTTAAAGTATTTGAGAGGGTATATATAGATTATATGCAAATCCTATGTAATTTTATAGAGACTTGAACATCCAAGTATTTTGATACCCATAGGGTCTCTGAAACCAATCTCCTATGAATATCTATGGACAACTGTATAATACTCAAACATCCAGTTTTTTAAAAATCATAAGGAAAGTATGACCCATTCAAAATAAATAAAGGAACAAAATAAATCTAAAGAAACCATTCATGAGGAAGCCCAGATAGTGACTTATTAGTCAAAGACTTTATATAAATCTCCTAAAGAAGCTCAGAAAGACAACAAAAGAAATGGGCAAAGCCAGATATAAGATTTATAAACAAAATGAGAATGCCAATAAAGAGATAGAAATTATAAAAGGAGCCAAAAACACTTCTAGAGCTGAAAGTATAATAACTGAGTAAAATAGAAAGATAATAGAAATATAGATAAAACCAGATCTTAGTTCTTTAAAATAAACAAAAAATTGACAAAATAAGAGAGAGAGAAAATGGAAATAACTAAAATCAGAAATGAAAGAGAGAACATTACCGCCAAAGATAAAGATAAAGATAAAGAAAGATAAAGATACAAAGATTACAAAGATAAAGAAAGGTTATAAGAATACTATAAACAATTATGTGTCAACAAATTGAACAATTTAGATGAAATGGATAAATTATTAGTAATATCACTTATTAAGACTGGATTATAAAAATTTGGATAAATCTATACTAGTAAAGAGATTCAAGCAGTAATCACAAACCTCACAAGAAAAAAAAAAAAAACACTGGCTTTGTCAATAAATTCCAAACATTTAAAGAAGAATTAACATTAATTCTTTTCAAACTCTTCCAAAAAATGAAGAAGAGGTAACACTTCATAATCCATTCTATGAAGCTAGAATTACTGTGATTCCAAAACAAGATAATGACATCACAAGAAAATAAAATTACAGACCAATATAGTTTTATGGATATGGGTGCAAAAATATTCAATAAAATATTATATTCGATTTAACAAAATATTAAGAGGATTATTTATCCTGACCAAGAGATATTTATTCCAGGAATCTGTGGGTGATGGAACATAAGAAAAAGAGTGTAATACAACACATTGATGGAATAAGGGAAAAAAGTGATCATTCAGATTAATGGATAACACCCATTTAACAAAATCTAGCTCCTTTTCATAAAAAAAAGTTCTAAGAAAACTAGGAATAGAGGAAAAATTCCTCAATCTGATAAAGAGTATTTATGAAAAACTCAGAGGTAATAGCAAAATCAATGGTGAAAGACAGGAAGTTTTCCTCATAGTTTAGGAAACAAGACAACGATTATTACTTTGAACACTGCTACTCAGCTTTGGACTGGAAGTTCTAGCCAGAATTTTTAGAAAGAAAAAAAAAAGAAATAAAAGGTATTGAAATTGAAAATGAAGAAGGAAAATGATTCACAGATTCTGCAAGATAGCTCTTAGAGCAATAAAAAGTTCATCAAAGTTTTGAGGTACAAGATTAAATATAAATTAGCCCTTGCATTTCTATATACTAGCAATGCACATCTGAAAAGAAAATTTAAAAACCAATTTTATTTATAATACATAAAAGAATGTAATTCTTAGGAATAAATCTAACCAAGGAAATGAAAGACGTGTATATTGAAAACTACTAAATATTGCTAAAACAAATTAAAGAAGACCTAAATAAATTGAAAGCTAACCCATGTTTATGGATAGGAAGGGAATACTGGTAAGATGCTAATACTATCCAAATTGATCTACACATTCAGTGCAATCACTTTCAAAATCCCAACAGACATTTTAAAATGAAATTGAAAAGCAAATTTCCAAATTTATATGGAACTGTAAAGACACTCAAATAATCAAAACAATCTTAAAAAGAAAAATAAGTCTGAAATCTATAGTAATTAAAACATATGATATTGCCATAAAATAGACATATGATACAATGGAATAGAACAAAGAGTTTAGAAATAAACCTTCACACATATTTTGAATTGCTTTCAAGAAGGGCACTAAGATTACTCAATAGGAAAAGGAGAGCTTTTTTTCTCAAGAAATGATTCTGGGAAAATTATATTCTCATGTAAGGACAAGTTTGTGCCCTACTTTCTATGATATACAAGATTATTATTAAGTTAAAATAGATCAAAGATCGAAATAATTGGAGAATATCTTCATGGCACTGGACTTGGGAACAACTTCATGGATGTGTCACCAAATCCTGAGGCAGAAAAAAAATTGGTAATTAGAACTTAATAAAAATTAAGAACTTTTGCTTCTCAAAAGATATAAAAAATAAAGTAATAAGTTAAACTACATAATGGATTTCATATCATATATCTGATAAAGGACTAACATCCAGAATATTTAAAGAACTCCTAAAACTCAAAAACAACAAACAACCGAATTAAAAAATGAGCAAAGGACTTTAATAGACATCTCTCCAAAGAAGACATACAAAGAGCCAATAAGCACATTAAAAGATGCTCAAAGCCATTATTTCTTTGAGAAATGTAAATCAAAATCACAATGAGTCACCACTTCGCACCTAGTAGAATGGCCATGATGGAAGAGGAGGAGGAAGAGCAGGAGGAGCAGGAGGAGCAGGAGGAGGAGGAGGAGGAGGAAGAGGAGGAGGAGGAGGAGGAAGGAAAATAAAAGGAGTTAGCCAGAATGTGTACAAATTGGAACCCTTGTGTACTGCTAATGGGAATATAGGTGTAGCCACTATGGAAAACAGTTTGGAGGTTTCTTAAAAGGTTACACTATTATATAATCCACCAATTCCACTCCTAAGTATATTTGTATAGAAAATAATTGAAAGCAGAGACTTGAACAGATATATTTGTGAACCATTGTTTATAGAAGCATTACAAGAGTTAAGTGCAGATTTATAAAGTTTCCATCAACAAAAGAATGAGAAAGTAAAATGTGGTACATACACAGAACAATATTATTGAGTCACAAAAGTCTAAATGAAATTTTGATATATGCTTAAATATAAATGGACCTTGAAAACTTTGTGCTTAGTAAAATAAGCTAGACACAGAAGAACCAATATTGTATGATTCCACCCATGTGATATACTTACATTAGGCAAATTTATAGACAAAGAAATTAGAAAAGAGTTTACCTGGAGATGAGTTAAAGTTTAATGGACGCAGTTTTTCTTGAAGACAATGAAGTTTAGCTACAGATAATAACAATGGATATATACAACATTGTAAATGTATTTGCGCTACTGAATTACACACTTACAAGTGGTAAAAATAGTAAATATTGTATTATGTGTATTTTATCACAATTAAAAATTAGCCAGTGCCTGATGAATTAAAGAAGGAAAATTTATGGAAGTAGAGTATTGAAATATCTTCCTGAATTACTACAACATAAATAGCAAAAAAACAAAATAAACAGTAGGAGTTTTCAACTCTATAGACCTTCTGTAGTCTAGACACTGTCATGTGCCAGGAATATTATGTTTATTCTTTTTATTGCTCAAAGTATTACTGGTAGATTGTGTATTATGATCTGATGTTTAAGAGTTTACTCTCTTTCAGGCCATGGAATTAGTCCTAAGAAAGTTTGCAGCCTACCCAGAGCACAAGTCCTCAGACAGCACATTCTTGGTGTTCATGTCCCATGGCATCCTAGAAGGAATCTGTGGGGTCACACATTGTGATGAAATACCAGATGTGTTGCCTTATGATCCCATATTCCAGATTTTCAACAACTGCAACTGTTCCCATTTGAAGGACAAACCCAAGGTCATCATAATCCAAGCCTGCAGAGGGGGTGAGTGGTGATGGGGTTCCACAATAAGAGAGGCAGGAAGGCATGTGTCATGATGGCTGAGGCTTATACTATGTGTTCTCTATCTAGTAAAAATTCTCTGAGCTTCATTTATGTGCAGTTATATCAAATGGATTTTTTTTAAGGAAAGAGCATTTAGGGGGTGGCGATAGAGAAATAGTATACAATAAAAATGCAAATGTCATCAACTATCAATGAACCATAGCAAGTGGTGATGATAATATTAATTCCAAGTTATCTTTACAAAGTTTTATTAAATTTGTGGCATAAAAAGACTTTAATTTCAACTTCAGTGGTCAAAATTTTACGGTCTCTGATCTGTAAAGTATTTTGCATGATAGTGAGGCATTAAATTTTAAAATAAAATTGGGAGTGATGGCATGTGCCTGTAGTCCCAGGTCTAGGGAGGCCGAGGAGCTTAGAAGTTTGAGAACAACCTGGGTAAAATAGCAAGACCCAGTCTCTAAAAGAAAATAAAGTTAAATAATGCAAAATAAGTGAAAGAAACTAGAACCAGAAGACTGCATATTACACTATACTATTTTATAAATGGCATTTGGAAAAAGGCAAAATATATGGTAATAATAAGTCAATAGTTTTCATGGGCTGAAGAAGGACAGTAGTTCTCTATCTTGGTTACAGTGGTAGTAACATGACTATATATATTTAAAAATTAAATTGTATATATAAAATGGTAATTTTTACTGTATTTAAATTATAAATCAATAAAGTAAAACCAAATTATGATGGCATTGTTTTCCCCCATAACTTTTTTTTACTTCACATTTTAGTGTAATCACACCACTTGGGGAGTAATTTAGAAGGTCAAAGCAGCAATAAGAAAGGAAAGGAAATGAAAATTGGATTAGAATTTCATGTTTGTTGTCAAAGAGACCAGACATTTCTTTCCTTGCCTTTGAATTATTGATACTTTCTATCATTAAACTAAAAACTGATCTTTTACTTAGGAATAGTAAATGGTAGTTTTTAGCACTATTATTGCCTGGCTTAATGTGTACCTACCAGGTCCAGAAGAGATGGTTGATATTCATTGACATCCTGTTAGATATGAGCACAGAAAAAAGTTATGTTAGAACCATGTGTGTGTGTGTCTGTGTTTGTGTCATTAATTGGAACATCTTTATAAAAGTGCTTTCTATTTATTTAGTTGTCAAAGGACTGTTACAATGACTGCAGCAGAGAATAAGAAATTAACAGCATACTGTCTCTTTAGGAAGCACTGGAATGGTGTGGGTCAGTGACTCTCCAGTGTGCCCAGTGGACAGCCCTTTGCAGCTCCCAGAGGACCTGACGCATGACGGTGTGCACAAGACCCATGTGGAGAAGGACTTTGTTGCTTTCTGCTCTTCAACACCACGTATGTGTCTTTCACTGATGGGTAAGGATTTGTGGGGATGAGGCCTACCTGCCCGTGTGACTAAAAGTCTTTGGAAGGGGTTTCAAAAGGAATGGAGAGCCCGTTCGAGTTTCTGAAGCCATCTTTTATCGCTTCTCCGTGGTGGTTCAGCCTCTCCACCTCTATCTCCATCCAACGCCTCTTAGTTAGTGATTGGGAGGCATACAATGCATGAGCACATTGTTTTTACAAGGGAAGAAGTCTTATTTAAATGAAAAAGGGAATGTGACCTCTTTTTCAAAAAATAAAAAAATAAAGTATGAAATATCATTAAAATTCACTAAGTAATGAGTAGCACATGGTAAAGTAAAATTACAATCTAAGGGTAGTAAAATGTTTTATTTTATTTATTTATTTATTTTGGTACTGGGAATTGAACGCAGGAGCGTTCTACCTCCGCGCTACGCCCCCGGCCCTATTTTTTATGCTTTATTTTGAAACCGGGTCTCATGAAGTTGCGAAGGGCCTCACTAAGGAGAGAGAGAGAGAGAGAGAGAGAGAGAGGGGGCAAGCGCGAGAGCTGAGGCTGGCTGCGAACCCGGATCCTCCAGTCTCCGCCTCCCAAAGTACTGGGATTACAAGCGTGCGCCACCACGCCCGGCAGTAAAATGTTTTAAAAGATCAGTTTCAGAAACTATCATATTTAAAGTGACATAACTTGAACAAGGATATAGTTTTTGGAGAAAGAGGAGACAGAAAGTGGGTACAAAGCCTCAGAAAAACAGAGTTTCTAAAATGTTCAAGCAAGTTGGGTGTGGTGGCGCATGCCTGTAATCCCAGTACTTGGGAGGCTGAGACAGGAGGATTGTAGGTTCCAGGCCAGCCTCAGCAATGTTGTGAGGCTCTCAGCAACCTAGTGAACTCTGTTTCAAAACAAAACAAAACAAAAAATAAAAAGGGCTGGGGTGTAGAATGCCCCTGAGTTCGATCCCAAGTACCAAAAAAAAAAGAAAGAAAAAAAAAGTTCAAGCAAAAACTTGTTCTTACTTAATATGTTATTTATTTATTGTATCTGTTCTCATGTGTTTATTAATACGCATCACATTTCTGCCAGGTAAGCTTTGTCATCCTACCTTCACATGTTAGGAAGGTGAAGTTCACAAAAATTATGTAAATTGCCTAAATAAACACTGGCAGTACTTGCCAGGGATGAATCCAAATCAGTTTGAGTCTGAGGTTTTGGCTATTTTAGGAAAACCAATGAAAAAAACGCACAAGCTACCTATTTAGAACTCTGGAGCCAGGTGTGGTGGTGCACGCTTGTAATCCCAGTACTTGGGGGACTGAGACCGGAGGATCGCAAGCTCGAGGCCAGCCTCAGCTACTTAGTAAGGCCATCCGCAACTTAGTGAGACCCTGTTTCAAAATAAAGAATAAAAAATAGGGCCGGGGGTGTAGCTTGGAGGTAGAATGCCCCTGGGTTCAATCCCCAGTACTGCAAAAAAAAAAAAAAAACTAGAACTCTGGATCATTCCAATGTCAGAAACATACTGAATTTTGTGCCCAGAAAAGAGCTACTAAAATAATTGAATACAGTAGACTTAGCAAAAACAATTTCTGTCCACGAATTATTTGGAAATTGGACCAACTGGTGTTAACTTAGAAGCACCTCAGTGTGTCCTGCTGGTTGGCTGGTTATCTGAAGAGGACAACCATGGGGTGGTTGAAAGAATCTACTGATCCAGACAGATGTGAGTTCAATAACTACACCATCATTGAGTAACCATTCTATCTTGAGCAAATGGTAAATATTAAGTAAAAGAATATTCACTAGAATATATGACCTATAATACCAACTTAAGCATATTGGTCTTATATTTTGAAACACAGAACTATGGGTCCATAGCCCTATCCTGTACCTGTGCTGCTACAACTCTTGATGCAATGTCTCTTTTGGTTTGATCTAAGTTCATCCTGTCACTGTTTGTGTTTAAAGCCAGGCACAGGTATCCAAGAGCCTCTATTTCGTTAGTTGCTTAAACCTCTCTAAAGTTATTTACAATCTAGGTCTTTTTGGAAAGGCTGAAGGCTATAGCTCAAGATTGATTGTTTTTCTTATTCACAGATAATGTTTCTTGGAGGAGTGCAGAGGGTTCTCTCTTCATCACGAAACTCATAGATTATGTCCAAACATATTCTTGGGATTGTCACTTGACAGAAATATTTATGATGGTAAGATCTATATTATTTGTTACATTTATTTATTTATTCATAGGAGTGCAAAGAAATGTATATCAAAGCCTAGTTACATATTTTATACAAATGAGAGGATATTATTCAGAGTGTAGTACACTTTGCTTTCTAATGATTTCAAAAGTATCTAGTTCTGATAGGCAAAGAAAGCTAATATATGCTGTGGTTTTGTACCAAAGTATTAAAAATTTGGGAGATGAGAAAGAGATAAACTATATATACACATATATTTTTTTCTTCTATGAGAAAATATATTTTTTGTAGTACTAGGGATTTAACCCAGGTGCATTCTATCTCTGAGCTATACTCCCAGCCCTTTTTATTTTGAAACACGGTCTCACTAAGTTGCTGTGAGTCTCGCTAAGTTGCTGAGGCTGGTTGCTAACCTATGATCCTCCTCTCTTAGCCTCCTAGTTCTGGGATTATAGGTGTGAACCACACCATGCCCACCTGAGAAAATATTTATTTCGATGAGTACAATCTGTGATATGGAATAATATTTATTGAATATTCAAATTATGAAAAAGCTTTTGTTAAAACTTATTTTGCTGTATAAAAAAGAACTGAGCTTCCTGATGCAGAAAATGCAGTAAAAAGGAACAAAGTTCCTGCTTTCATAGTTAATATTCTAGTAGGAAATATAGATAGCAAAAAGTATATCACTAAAGAATAGGTCCCTTCAAATACTTAGAGAAAAGCACAACAGGGTTCTTTGAGGGGGAGTAAAAAACAAGTTCTATGTCAGATATGGTTGTCCACAAAGTGAGAGGTTGTCAGAATAGGGCAGTGTGTGTGTTTGTGTGTGTGTGTGTGTGTGTGTGTGTGTGTGTGCGCGCGCGCGCATGTGTGTGTGTGGGTTGACTGGGAATAAAAATGTATTTACTGACCAATGCAAGATGTATGGGAGGGAATAGAAATGAGTAAAAGAAGAATATGATATAAGATCTTAAGGGAAAAAAACAATGGGATTTGACTCTTACAGACAGGACTGGGAAGAGCAGGTCTTGTGAGAACTGAAGGGGAGAATCTCTCAGGGTTAAGTCTCCAGTGCATGAATCTAGAGGGGAACATTTATGGCTAAAGTTTAGACATCAGAGAATCTTGCTTTCAGCCAAAATAGATTAACAGACTCTATTTATACCCCTTTATAAAACAAACTTTTCAGTATATTGGACACTAAAAATGAAGGACCCTGATGCCTGAGAGATAAGAAGCAGACATGAGTGAGCCCTACAATTACCTCAAGTTACTATCCTGAGAGAGTTTCCAGGGCACAGGGCACAGCGCAGGGAGGCAAGGCAAGGCTCACCCTGGTGAGGAGACTGAACTGGGAGTCCAGGGAGACCAACGTGGCTTGAGTTCACAGGACATAATACCAAAGAGCAGAGGGATGCAGGAGCATCTTCAGAAGATCCTTATCAAATGTTCAGCATGGTACTGTTCAGCACATGTGTGATAAAACTACCTCAGTTAGGAGAAAGAACCACCCTAAGGGGTTGGAGGAAACAATACTATGATCATAGGGATCCAGGAAGAGTGGCTATTCCTCCAGCTGCACTGGGAAAATCTTCTAATGTGCCTACAGAGCTCTCAGAGTGTCTTACCTAAACTGTAGGGAATAAAGTACCCCAGGATAAACAATTCTCTGGTCCTTTCTAACAAATTTTAAAAGCAAGATTCAAAAGGATCAAACTGTTCCCAAACTACCTACTGCATACACACAGATGCATAACTATGTGAATATATATTTCATATATGTGGATTATATGTATATATATATATGAATATGAACATTTTCAGCACTTGAAAATACAAAATTAAAAATACTTGACATTCATACAGTAAAAAAAGTCCCTATTAAGAGAATGATCAATCAATCTAAGCTGGTCACACACTGAGATAGATGTCAGAATTAGAAGAAAAGAGCGATAAACAGTTATTGTAAATGTATTTCATCTTTTCAAATAGTTAAGTAGAGTCATGGAAGGTATTAAAAAGAATTGAGTTAAATTTTGAGGTCTGAAAACCAGAATGCATGAAATGAAAAATACACTGTCTGAGATTAATAGCAGATTAGATATTATAGAAGAAAAATTAGTTAATTTGAAGAAACTTATAAGATGAAGGACACAGAGAAAAAAATAAAAATGTATACAACAGAAAATGAACAAGGCATCAGTGAGCTGGTGGCCTGTGGTACAAATTTAAGAAGTCCAACATATGTGCAAGTGGTGTTTTGAAGTGGGAGTAAGAAAATTTTTGAAGAAAAAAATTGTCAAAATTTTTACAAATGTGACTAAAGCTGTCGTTCACAGATTAAATGATGACAAACCTGAAGTGTTACAATAGTGGAAAAAGGAGAACAAGACCCATTTTGGTCTAATTTCTTTAAATCATTGATAAATTCCTAAAAACAAAGGGAGATAAGAGACATACTATATGCAAAAGAACAAGTAAGTAATATCAACAGTAATTATAAGAAATCATTTATGCTAGAAGATATTTTAGAAGATTCATAAATAGCTAATCTGACTACCACATGACCCACCTAAATGTCTATAAACAGTTGAAAAAATAAATAATTGTGGTATATTCATAAAATGGAATACTACTCAGCAATAAAAATAATACACTACTGATACATACAACTTCATGTTTAAAACTTATTACATTAAATGTGATAATGGTTTACCTGTAAACACACATGTTAAAACTTATCAAATGTGTACTTTATTATATGCCAATTCTGACTCAGTAGAATTTTTTTTTACTTAATATGAGGATCAGAAGTAGAGTTAAATGGATGGGTATATTACTTTGCTAGTAGTGCTATAACAAGTACCCCAGTCTGGGTTCCTTACACAATAGAACTTTATCATAGTTCTGGAGGCTAGAAGTCCAAAAGCAAGATGCTTTGCTTGCAGAAAGCTGCCTGTCTCCTCATTGGATCTCCCATGGCCTTTACTCTGTGTGGGCACTTCCATGGGGTCTCTGTGTATCTAGCCTAACTCTCCTTATGAGAACACTGGTCATATTTGATAGGACCTAACCTAACAGTCTCATTTGAACTCAGTCACCTCCATAGAACCCTATCTCCATTTAGTCACATTTTTAGGCACTGGGATCATGGCTTCAACATGAATTTTGGGGAGACACAATCAACATAGGAGTCTTGGATGCTGTTGCAATTTGTTTGAAGGTAAAGTTTAGTTTCTGACTTAGGGTATGAAGTTATGGGTGCCAGTTGGGAGTCATCAGCATAATTAAAGACCTGGTCCCTTCTTAGAGTTGTTACAGCTCCCCTCAATTATCTTCAATATCTTTGAGCCCAAGCATCATTGAATGGCCTCAGAGTGCAATCAGTTTTCTACTGCTACACAAGGGGTGGGACTCAAAACTCCTTTAATTTTTAGGTTCAACGATCATTTGAAGAACCAGGAGTTAAAGCTCAGATGCCCTCAATTGAAAGACAGACTCTGACCAGACATTTTTACCTCTTCCCAGGCAACTAAAATCAGTAAGTATCTAGAGGTGGTGTTAACAAAATTGGACTAGAGTAGGAGGCAGAGTGGTGACCGGTTGTGTCAAGTGGAGCACACAGTATTTTGTTTCATCATTTTATTCTTTAATTAAAATCTGTCAAAAATGAAGGTAACACTTTGTATTTGGCCAGGGACAAGAAACTAATGCTTGTCTTGCTGCCATAAATGAGTCAAACTAGGGGAAGAAAATGAAACAACTATTTTCAGATATTAGACGATGGAGAGTGTAGGGTTGCTTTCCCTGAGGGGAGAGATATGAAAAATGTTTAATCCTGAAACTTCACCTCATCCATAGTTTGATGCCAGTATGCTACTATATACTTCTGGGAGAGGCAACTCAAGTAAAATATAGCAATCTCATTGAGTTGAAGAGACAGAACAGAATTCAGGGATGTTGAGGCAGCTGAAATGTGAAGAGCTGAATTCCAGAGATGAGGGATACATGCAGAGAGAGATAACTCCAGAGACCTACGGAGCACCATTTGATAATAACAAATGAGACAACAAATATAGTGGAAATTCAATCCAAAGAAGGAAAGGGAAGAAGGCAAAATCAATATTATAAAAAATAATGGCCAGCATTTCTTCAAAATTAATAAGATCTGTGAACCCATGGAACCAAGAAACTCAATGAACTCTAAGCACAATAAATACATAAATCCACAGCAAGGAATAACAGAAATTGTTGATAATCAGTGGTAAAAGTAATTTTTTGTGTGGTACTGTGGATTGAACCCAGAGGCATTCTACTTCTAAGCTACACTTCAGCTCTTTTTATTTTTTATTTTGAAACAGGGTCTTGCTAAGTTGCTGAAGGTCTCGCTAAGTTGCTGAGGCTAGTCTCAAACCTGCAATCCTCCTATCTTGGCTTCCTAAGTACTGGGATTACAGGTGTGCACCTCCACTCCTGGCTAAGAGTAATTGTTCTTAAAATCACAGAAAATGGACAAACTACATACAGGAGGAAAAGATGAAAATAACTTCAAAATTCTTGTAAAAATACGGAACATAATATCAAAATTCTTACTTCAAAATATATTGAAATTGAAGTTTTAAAGGGCCAAAAGAAAAGTAAAATGATGCCTGGACCATTATTTCTAGCAAATACATATTCAAAAGTGAAGGAAACATAAACTTGCTAAGTTAAGCAAAAGAATACAGAAATTTCAATCAGTTATTAAAATAGAAATGCAATTTAAAAATAAACAAATCTGAATTAATAAGGGAAGATATTCACGTATTACAAAAAAATGACACCAGAAGGAAATGTAGATCTCTAGAATGACAAGTCATACTTACTAAAGGTTTGTTTTTTTACATTTTTAAAATTGTCTTTAAAAGATACTTGATTTATGAAAATGCTATAATTTATTGTGGGTGATATAACACATGAAGAAGTAAAAATTGTTGTAAGCTACTTCCATTACATAAATTAGAAAAATATTATTTTAGTACTGTGGATTTAATCCAGGTGAATTCTACCTCTGAGATACACCCCAGACCTTTTTTTAATTTTGAAATAGAGTCTTGCTAAGTTCCTGAGGGTCTCAATAAGTTGTTTAGGCTGGCCTCAAATTTCCAATGCTCCTGTCTCAGCCTCCCAAGCACTGGAATTACAGGCATGCACCACCATGTCTGGCTTTGAATAATATTATTTGAAGATAGAATATAATAAATAAATTAAAGTACATACTATAAAAATTCATAGAAACGTCTAAAAATAATGGTATTTCTAGTAGGGTGAGAGAGGAAATATGATAGATACTAAAAGTTCTCAACTAATCTAACAAAAGCAGGAAATAATAGATTAAAAACAACCAGTAAGATGTCAGATTTAAGCTCAAGAATATTTAATATAATTTAAATTTATAATTTGAATATAATTAGTTTTAATTGGTCTAAGCACACCGAATAAAATATGCACTTTGTTAGACAGGATTTTAAATATGTAAGACAAAATTACATGCTGTCTATGACACAAAATACTTTTAAGTGCGAAGATACCAGTCTGATCAAGTAAAAGAACAAAAATAATGACACCACGTCCATAGCATGGGACATAACAGCTTAGAATATATATAAGAAAAAAGATAAACTGGGCTTTGCAAAATACTTTTAATCTTCAAGATAACATTCAGGAAACTAAAAGACAAGCAGTAGTCTGGAAGAAAATATTCATAACACCTTATGTTTTACAAAAGTCTTATACCACAAATTATTTAAAGAACATTTTACAACTTAATAGAAAGAAAACAAACTACTCAATAAAATTGAGCAAATGATTTGGACATTGTAAGAAAAAATATACATAAATTTTAAGATTTGTATGAAGTAATATTTAACATCATTAATCATTATGGAAATGAAAATTGAAGTGGCAATAAAATACTAATAAGGTGGTCAAAATCTGTAAGCAACCCAAATAGCCATCACCACATGAATAGATAAGCACAATTGTTATTCACAGAGTACAATGCTTCTCACTAATAAAAGGGCATGAACTTCTCCTATACATCAAAGTCGAGAACTTTTCAAAGTACTTTATTGATCAAAAGAACACTTATATAAATAATGCATACTACTGTATCATTCCATTAGTGGGAAAATAAAGAACCAGCATAGCCAATCCATGGCGATATGTAATAAAATCAGTGGTTTCCTTGAGCTAGAGGTTGATGTAATTGACTGCAATTGTTCTTGTTAAGATAATGGAGATATTCTGTAAGTAGACTTTGTTAGTGTGTATAGTTAGCAAAGCACACTGCACTTTATACCTAAAGTGGGTATCAAGTGCAAATTGTCCCACAGTAAAATGAATTAGATAAATAAAGATAAACAAAAAAGGACATTTTCTATATGCAAGAAGCAAAGGTTTAAATATTGATGGTAAAACCAGTTTTGAATAGAGATTAATTAACATGTACTAACCCAAGGTGTGTATAGATGTGTTATCCCTATGGCCCTAATTTGAAAGATAGTGTGGACACAGATGAAACCAACTGTTTGGTTGACAGATATGCAAGTGCAAATAGGTAGAGCTGATTAATGATTAGCTCGGGGTTAGTCTTTATTGAGATTGGTGGTGCTCTCATGACACACTCAAACACTCTCACACAATACAACTCATGTGTTAGTAAATTTCATGCACAGAATTGTGGATGAATCATTCTTTCATTTATTTTGGCTAGTACATTAAATTTTCTCTAATCAAAAACTCTTCTTTGGAGAGTTTTCTACTCTGATGTGTGCAGGAGAATCTGTGCCATTTTATCAGCGAGAAGCATTGTACTCTGTCAATATATAACAAATTCTTTTTTCATTCACATGGTAATGAATATTTGGGTTGCTTTCAGATTTTGACCACCTTATTAAACTTTTCATCACTTCAATTTGCATTTTCTTGGTAATTAAAGATATTAAACATTACTTCATGCAATTCTTGCCATTTATGAATCTTCTTTCTTACAATGTTCAATATATACAGTAAGTTGATAGTCAGAAATTCACTTACACCAATAGTGTTTATTATGTTGAGCAATAGAATAATTTCAGTGTGTTTAAATGTAACACAGTTAAAGTTCTTATTCTGAAATAAACTTTATTTTATCAATTGGTATTGCAACTAAATTCTTTCCTCTCACATCTGATGTAGATTTGACCAATCCATAAAAATAAACTTCATGTTTTCTGTCAAGATGTATTGACCTTTCCAGCTTAGGATTGTGTGATTGCAAAGCTTAGGGCTAAAAATCACTATAAGTACTTTTGTTCATTCTTCATTTTTCTTGGATTAATAGAGATATTTGGGGGTGCTAAATTCACCATGATAATGTTGAAGATTGTAATTATTTCAGGAATTATTCTTGAATAACTATTGCTGGACTTGTTCCCTTTCATTTATCTCTCTTTTTTCTAAAGGAAATCACAGGAGTCAGCCTTGAGTATCTACTTTCTAAAGGAAATTTACCAATACAGCATAATTTTAAAAATCTTTTTGTTTTCCAATAAAATTAATAACAAACTTACTGGTATGTGTTGGGTTACTTTTATAAAAAACAGTTTTTGTGCATGCATGTCACTATCACTATGACCTACTTTATGATATGAGACTATAATGCACCAACAAAAGTATATGGAAATAAATAATAAGTCATAAAAAAGAAAAAAAAGGGAAAAATGAAGGGGATGAAGGTAGCCTAGAGAATAACAGTGAAGGAAAGCTGAATGAATTTGAATGAATAAGCT
>PVJS01026315.1:0-27106 GCA_004027185.1 Glis glis | reverse complement strand
CACAGAATGAGTGTATTTGAAAAAGGGATTTATCAGATGGGCTTACAGTTTGAAGCAATGTAGTCCAAAGTTCTGACTGCACGTGGAGAGTCAGAGGAACCAGTAGCTGGTCGAGCGGTCTAAGAGCTGGAGTCTTAGGATCGGAGCAACCACTAATTCAGTCCCAGTCCAAGATGTGAAGATCAGGAAGCTCTTCGGAGAAACGATGGTGAAGTTTCAGTTCGAAGGGTTGGAGGCCGACGATCTCAGACGAGAGCAGAAGATCAAGAAGCTCTTCAGAGAAACGGCGAAGTTCCAGTTCTATGAGCCGGAGGCCGACGATCTCAGGCGAGAGCAGATGCGTTTTCTTCGGAAAAGAGTCACACATTGCTCTACGCAGCTTCTCCCTCTTTATCTAAGTCCTGCACCTATCAGAATCCTGCTGCCTACATTCAGGGCAGGCTTTCTGTTTAATCTGCTGTTACACATCCAAAGTCACATGATCTTGGGTGTGTCATGATCAGGTCAAGTTTACAAACTAGATTGACTATCACAATCTCACTGTTGACACCATGTAATAGCAACAGGGAGGAAACTATCCTCTGTGGGAAAGGTGAGGTGATATTGCCCCCATCTCCATCCCCACCCCTGAAGCTACATAGTACTAGCCACAAAATGCAAAAGAGTAAGTAAGTGCCTATAAAGCTGAATCTTCTGGGCTCTAAAAATACCCTTAATCATCACAAACCTTTCTCATTTAATGGAAAGGTCTGAAATGTCATCATAAATTGTGTTGCCATTTAATGGTGAAGATACCAGATCTCGATTAAAACATCAAAATCTGTGGGAGAAGAGATAAATCACCAGAGATTAAAAATAATCTGAGAATAGATTTTTGTTTGTGGTGCTTGGAATGAAATCCAGGGCTTCACGTGTGCTTGGCAAACGCTCTACCACTGAGCTACATTCCCAGCCCTGAGAAAAGATGTTTGATGAAAGCAAGAGAACTGTGAGACGCTAGAGAAGGAAAGTAATACAGCACCAGGGGGTGAAAATAAGCAATGGGAACTTTAACTTTGCCCAGTATCCCCTTTGCTAAGGTTTAATATATGTCTGTTATAATTAGATGTCGAATGTCCTCTGAAGAGCTCATGTATTAGCTCTCAGAGTTGATGCAGTTAAGTCATGAGGGTTGTAATCTCATCAGTAGATAAATCCATTGTATTGAATTTAGTGGGTGGTAACCTAGGCAGGTGGGGTGTGGCTGGAGAAGGTGGGTGGTCCCTAGAGGTGTGGTCCTAGGGATTGTACTTTTGTCTTTGAATCCCATGCTTGTTTGCGCTCTCTGCTTCTGGACTCCATGATGTGAGAGAAGAGCCCTTGCTTTCTCCCTTTCTCTGCTTTCTGCCACCATGCCCTGAGATCAACAAACCCTGGCCTCACATGGGCTCAACCCCCAAATATACAAAAAAAAAAAAAACTGTGAGCAAATAAATCTTCCTTCCTCTAGTTGTGTGTTCAGTCATTTTGGATTATAACAGTGAGAATTTTGACTGAGACAGTATCCTAAGAGGATACATATTGGTATCATCTAAACTCTGTCAACTTGTAGATAGTCTATAGAAACCTAGTCCTCTCTCCCCTCCAGTAGGCGTTGACTTTATGGTTTCACTAATCCAGCCATGATCATTTGTAAATTGTTTCCAGAAAGGGGAAAAGACCTGTCTGAGGACACAAAGTAAGTTGGATAGAAGAGCTCACCTCTCCAAGTGCCCAGCTCTGAGTTTTTGCATTCGACCATACCACTTCCTTAGCTAAGGACAAGTAAAGGAAAAAGCAGGATGATTTCAAGCCTCATGGTTCTGCCAGAGAGTTGAGACCTCAGAGCTATTTCCAAGACACACCACACCTCTCAGAAAAGCAGCTCTATGGGTTTCCTCAAAGCTGTCATTGATGGAAGTGGAAGTAGATGTTTTGGATTCAAGTCTTAATGTCTGCATAACCTTGGTCAAGTGACGAAACCTCAGTTCTTTCAACTGAGAAACAGAATACAGAGTACTGATACAGACACTCCCTGTATCCGAGAGTTGCTGGAAGATTAATGACACGAAACATCTGTAATCCTCTAATGTGCTGGGTTAATGTTCCCACTCTTTGTTTTTTCCAAAATTCCTTTACATGTTTCTCACTCCTGACCTTATGTTTAGAGTAAACCCACTTCCCAAACCCTCCTTCCTTACCCTTTTTCAGTTTCCCCAGGTAGCCTGTGCTCCAAAGTTTCGATTAAATGAGAAGACCCACACCTAAGTGTGTTTGACAAATGAATCTATTTATTTTCATTTCTATTCTGCACAACGCATGCCCGTCTGCGACTATCTTCACAATCATATCTTGTAAAGAATACCTGAAGGTACCTTTCTGATTGACTTCCTCAATCTATATGCAGATTTGTGCTAAGCCAGTAAATAATTTGTAACAATTTGCATTGAGTTTATGGTGGCTCTAATCCAACCCTGATCATTTGTAAATTGTTTCTATTCATGTGCAGATCAACTGTAATAAGATCGCTAATAAAAGAGTGGTTAATAAAATTTATAATGGGAAGGCGAAGCATAATTTAGAGGCGGGGAATTTTGGCATAAGGGCTTTTCTAGGCTGTAGGCAAAAATAGATTAATAAAATCCCATTTGTTTTTATTTCACATTCTGAAGAATACCTCATGGTGAAATGTGGTCTTGAATCCCATTTCTTCCTCTTCGCCTTGACTCTGGTCTTGAGGGATAGTATTTTCTCATATCATGAGAAAGTTTTCCAGTAATGGCTCTGCCTCTCAGCAATGCAGTGCTGGTGCTCAGAAAGGATATGAGTGTTTTCTATGCATTCATCCATTCATGTATTCACAAAACATTATTTGAGTACCCTGTGAGTTTCCATGTTAGAAATATCAACATGAATGAAGCAGAGCTAATTCCATCAATGAAAGGACAAATTGGTAGCAATCAAGGCTTTATATGTGTTGTCTACCATTAAATCCCCAAGTCTCTAATACATAGTATGTGGTTAATAAATGTTCATGGAATGAAGGAAACTACTGGAAGAGTTCAGCAAGTAAACCTTGCAAAATCTATCAAACCTCCATCCCACCTGCCCATTACTCCAGCCCTTTTAGGACTATTAGTAAAGGCAAAGTCCATTGGCTAAGAGGATCATAAGGGATTTTATTGGTCTTGTGACATTTGTCAGATCATGTTAATCAGGTAAAGACCAGACCAAATCTGACTCCACTAGAGTTTTCAAAACTTCTCGTGAACTCTCCTCATTGACAAGTACTTAATAAGGAGAAGACAGCCAGGTGTGGTGGGGCACACCTAACATCCTAGTACTTAGGAGGCTTAGACAGGAGGATCACAGGTTTGAAGCCAGTCTCAGTAACTTTGCAAGCTCCTGTTTCAAAATAAAAAGGACTGGAAGTGTAGCTCAAAGGTAGAATGCCCCTGGGTTCAATCTCCAGTACCAAAAAATAAAATAAAATGAGAAGAGTACAGACTGTACCACTACATGAACTTCAGACTTCCTGCAAGATTGGCACTATTGTTCTTATTTGGCAAAGGATAAAACCATAATTCATTGAGGTTAAACCATGATCTGAGGTCACAACTAGGTAGGAGCAAATCTGCCTCAATTCAGACCATGCTTACAAATAGCTATTCTCCTATAAGTCTATTACAGAGATGGATCAAGAGAGCAGGCAGAAAAGCTAATGGTGTTACAATATCAGAGATCCTTCCAGGGGAAAGGAAACATCATGAGGGTGGAAGATGTGTTCCCTTACCCCAAAAAGTACCTTCTATATACTTTGAACATATTTCCTCTACTTGGTCTTCTTGTTGCCTGGCCCAAACCTCAGTCCTTCCCACTCTAGGAAAGCTAGCCCTCTGTTCATGCCATCCCAATCTTCTGCTCCTCTTATAAAACCAGCTTGGTTCTTTCTTTTAAATTATCCTCCATCAGTCCCCCAGTAGGAAGGGTGGAATCCCCTGTGGAGGAGAAGTCAAAGGGTACATGCCTGGAATAGAAAGCCCATTGCCAGTGTAGTCTTCACATGTCAAATATTTCATGGGACTACAGAAATGTGGTCCCCAGTGGCAGCTGCCAAAGGCCTGTTGTACAAAGATGACCTCAATTTCCCCTTCTGTCAGTCAGGCCATCTTCCCAGGCCCCATGTCTAATTCAGAAGCCTCCAGTATACTTCAAATTCACCCTGCTTCACCCCTGAGGCTCAGGGACTACAGCCATTGGCACCCACAGCTGCCTTTCTCTTTCGATCCTTTTCATAGAATCAGGAGTGATTGAGTGGGAATTGCAGATCAAAAGGAGACAGGGAAATGTCATCGGCATTACATAATTTGTACTATCACTTGTCAACATTGATCCCCTTAATACTATCGCTCTGACAGATGAGTGATGCAGGATTGTAGAATACTAAGAAGTAAAAGAGAGGGATAAAAAGACAACCATGTTTGATTACCCTCTGCAGTCCGGAGGATTTGAAAGTCATGACACTGGTTATTACTACGGTCTTTGGAGAGATGAACAGAAACTTAATCTATCTAATAAAATTGCCTCGAGAGATAAACTTAATCTAAACTTTCTTTCAGCTATCTCTCAGTATAATCTAATGGATTTTTCTTGGTCTCCATTGCATCCCAAGACAGCTGGGTGGAAGATAGACCCACCACATTAATTAATCCACTTCACTCTTGTCAAATAGACACGGTATGCGGAGCACAAGTTGGTGCTTCTGAGTGTATTGGGGTCCCATATTTAATGGAACTCCTCTGATGGGACAATAACAGTCTTTCAGATGAGGGAGACTGCCCGGATGCCAGGGGACATGGCTTGGAGAATGTTTGGAGGGGTACAGTGGTCAAAGGGAAGTTAGGGATAACCAAATGCATCCTTTTAAGAACTCCTGAACTTAGAGGAAAGTGCTCCAAGAGTTGTATGCATGTATGTTTCTATCACTCTATACCCCAGTATGATGTTCAATTACAGTGCACCAAATAATATTTTTTTAAAAAAGCATTCCAGACTTGTCCCTACCTATAGAGAAGTACTTGGGACTGAGTGGTCACTATATGTCAGGAACGGGGCTAGATCTTGGGATAACCATGGTTCGTCTGACAGATAGCCTACCCTGCAGAGCTCAAGGTCTAATACAGATGGTATAATTTAAAAAAAAATGGATTCTGTTAAGTAGAATATTCTGGTTCACAACTGCCCAGGAAAAGGACAGGTTAGGAAAGCATGCCACACTGGGCCAGGCCCCTGAGTCCCTGCCCCAAGAGAATAGGCTTTTTCCAGGAAGAGCTTACCCATCCATAGTTCTCCAAACTATGTCAGGTGCTGTCTTGCTTTCTGCAAGTAATCAGACTAGAAATAAAACCAACCAGCATGCAACCCAGAGGGTTAACCAGTCTCCAAATTTATGTGGCAGGCCCTCTGCCCTCGAGGCTGAGTGATTTCCTTTGGCTTTTCTTCCCCAAATCCATTTCCTCCCCCAAAGGCTGAAAGGAAGTGCTTAAAATGGACCCAAATTGTACTATAAAGCCACAGCCCCCACTGGTGGGAATCATACAGAGATGCGTGACAACCGTTCATGTGCAAAGTAAGCATTTCACTTCTCTCTCCCAGGGGAGGGGGCTCCCACTGTCTTCTGACCCTTTTTCGAATATCCCTGTCCCTTTGTCTCTATGCCTTCGTGTATGGGAGGAAGGAATTAGTGTGTATGCACCCTTAATACGTGCCAGGCCGTGTGCTCAGCGATTTCAGTAATTATATGGAGTCTTTTTTAGCAGAAAGACAAAGGGTTCATCTTAGGAGGAGAATGGCTTTCATCTGCATGGTTTGACAAGCCTGCTATAGGTTAGGAGCAAGTGTCTATGTCCTGGTATCAGGTCTCATAAGAAAGAAAGAGGATACTGTGATTGGTGGTGGGGGAGGGTTTAAATTCAGGAGCAGGTGGAAAGCAGGGTGCAGAGTTGGTCATTCCATAGAGAAGGGAATGGTGGAAGAGGAGGTAAATCCTGATGACCTCACTGGGATGAAAAATGGGAATGAGAAGAACTATCCAATGGGGAATAAACTGTGTGATATGTGCAATGCCAACACTCCCCCCGGCTCCCATGCCCACATATTCAGAAAAAGCAAGATTGCTCTCCAAAAGGCCATACACTGGATTCTTTCAGGGACCCACAGTAAGAATTGGAGGAGCCCTTCCTGCTAACAAGGACACACAGGGATGAATGTCTTCATCTGAGCTCTCTCCTACATTGGCCAACATCTACTCACTGACTCTTCACAACTTTTTGTTTTTGTTGTTGTTGTTATTGGAGACTGAACCCCCAGGCATTCTACCTCTGAGCTACAACCCAACCCTTTTTATTTTTTATTTTGAAAGTGGGTCTAACCAGGTTGCTGAGGGTTGCTAAGTTGCTGAGAGAAATTATCTATGGTCTCGAACCTATGATCTTCCTTTCTCGGCCTCCCAAGTACTGGGATTACAGGCATGCACCATCACATTCAGCTCCTGTAGGACATTTTACTTTCATCTTAGAACTAAGAAAACCCATTTATTTATTTATTCATCCATCCAGTCATTTGTTCAAGGACTGTTTAGTGACTCTTAGATACAAGAGAATGTGCACAGTGCTGGGTTATATCCATGAGCAAGCCAAGCTTTTGGGTTATACTTGTTTGTTTGATTTGGGGTTTTCCCTCACTTAACTTACAGTCTAGTGAAGGAGATAATCCCCACTCTAGAGCAGAGGACTACACATGTGTGTAGACATGAGGAGGTGGGGCTCCCCGAGGGCCACCTTTGGAAGCTGTGATTATGGCTCATCCAGGATGGGGCTCCTCCTGCTGTCTGTTGGTAGAAGCCATGGGCACTCTTGAACCTGGATTGGTCCTCTGTAAACTAGGAATGACATAGAGCAATATCCATGTATCCCTGTTCCTAGTCCAGAAGAACTCAAGAAACAATGACTACTTAAGAGTGGGATGAACTAAGCCCCCTTCGGTTTTATGAATCGGTGATTTTTTTTCTGGTCCTTTCTAACAGATGTTTACCCTATGAGGTCCTTTCTTAGACCATTGGCATGTGATTTCCTGATCCTCTGGGTAGCATTTCCTCTTCCCCTTTCTAGAAATTATGCCTCTCCTATTGAGATAAACTCATGGGGTGACACGAGACTGTTCATCTGTAAAGAAAACATCCCTACGTAGATGAAGGCAAATCTATTAGACAAATGCTCCCGCTCATGCTAATCGAGCTCTTGAATCATCTCAGCATCCCGGGCCGCCATCAAACACAATCCCTCCTCCCTAGTTTTGCAAAGGTAACAGCAAGTTGGTTCGTATGTAACCCTCTCCAAATCTCCAGCGCCCTCCACCACCGAATCTGTTCGCTGCCTTTCAAATGCTCACTTCCTGATGTTTTTCTATCTCAGCATCCCTACGTGAACACACTTGGGTCTCCCAAAGATGAAAAACACTCATTAAAGACAAATCCCAAGGCTTGCGTTTTCCTTAGAAAGCAGATAGCTAAGTATGCCAGGCACAAAGACAACTTGTAGCAAACACACAAAGTACCACAGGAGAGGACCAAGGGGCAGGGTCGCATCAGGGGACGAGGACCACTCAGGAGGGCAATTCTAGACAAACAGACGCAAGAGCGCAGGGCTTGCTGATTCATTTGTTTATTTAATTGTGCATTTTTCCCCCTTAAAGATATTTCTCATCAGTGTTAGCAGCGTGGCCTCAAAATGACTTTCTTATTATTGCTTATAAACAAACCTTTGTCACAGATAGCTCACCCGCTGAATTAAGACGCGGTGTTAAGCAGTCTATTGCTTCTGTCTGGCAGATCAGCTGTTTGTAGGGAGATAATAATACCAAAAGCAACCACAACAATCAGCTACTGTAAATTAACTTAACTGTGTGAAATAATGCCTCCCCTATCAGATTAGCTTTCTGAATGACTTTATCCTTAAATTAAAGCTTGCTGGGACTGAAGAGTAAATCATTTAAATGGTGCCGGGTTTTTCAGGTAATGTCTTCATATATTACTGTAATTTCAATCCGCCAAGGCATGCAGATGGCTTTGGTCTCTTGCTGCCTGTCTCTAAAAACCTCGCCTGCACTGCCATTTTGTAATTACAGCGCGGCTCGGCTCCTGCCATGGCTAGATTTCCCAGGGTGCACCGGCAGCCCCGGCAATGTATCTTAAAATTATTATTCTTGTGTGGCCCTCGTAACATAAATGTAAATCTTTTATGCTAACGCTGTCAGAGGGTTAGCTCTGGGGCTCCAAGGTGTGCTGATGTACAAATCACCCACCATCCATCAACCTCGGATCACTTGGGATCGCTGGCAAATAACTCGCTTTGGGGGAGGGGAGGGACTTTGAGCTGAATATTACTTTGGAGTCTTGGTCATATCAAACACGTCATTGCTTTCTTTTGGAAGGGGAGGGCATCATACCAAGCAAGGTGTAGGGGGGCGTTTGATAGCCCAGCCACCCTCTCCTGGGAGGGCAGGAGAGTCTGGCACAGATGTGGGTCGCTTTCATTTTGTAGGGCTGTCTTCTACATTACATTTTGAAGAGAAGATGGTTAAGTTCCAACCTCAGAAGTCTTCCTGGGAATTAACCTCTTTGGGCAGGCCAGTTCTGGAGAGCACCTCTGTCCTTCAACAAAAGCAAGTTCATAGGTGTCTGGCCTTCTAATAGGCTGTGTCCAAACCCCCACATGCTTTCCCTCTAGGAGAGTCTGAAGCATGGGTCGAGGGACTGGAGGGAGGGGTGGTGCTGCCAGGCTACAAGCATGGGGGAGGGGAAAAAGGCAAAAGAAAACCATAGAGACAACCAGGCACCAGGGACTGGTGTCCAAATGCTAGCAAGACAGTGAGCACTAAATCTAGAGCATTTAAAGGTGGCACTCCGGTTGGGCACCAAAGGGGAAACAGAGATGGGGAAACCAGCTCATAAGACCTTGAGAGAAGAGAATAGAAGTAGTAGTAATAGCAATGATGGTAACAATAGCAATACTTGCATAGCAGTGATTACACCCAGGTGCGGATCTAATAGATTTATAGACTGTATATTCCATCTGTACCGACCAGTGTTTGAAGTGTTTCTTGATAAACTCAGGTGGGAATGATAGGTGAGTGACGCAGTCCGGCTTAGGGATGGGGAAAAGGAGAGTATCTTCTTTACACTGCCCTTTCCCTGGTAAGCATTGAAATTGGACAGCGGGGACTGAGCCTTGCCCAGCCTCTGGCACATGGAGGGCAATAATTAAATGAGTGCTGGATCAAGTCAGAGGGTTCGCAGCGTGCCCGAGACAAAACTCATAAAAGTGTCCCTGGTTGATTTGGTGGACTCTGACTGCAGGGCCCAAATTTCATCAGTGTGCAAGTTCTTTATCCAAGAATTTTTTCCCCCGATTCCCAAGTTTATTGATAATAGTAAAAATATAGAATGATCCGACAGCAGAATGCTCTGTTTGTGCTTGGCACCAATGAAACATATTGCATAAGTAATCTCATTTATTGCTCCCAAGAACCGTAGTGGAGAAAGACTGTTATCATTGCTGGTTCACGAAGGAGAAACCTATGGCACAGGAACCCATTTTTTTTTTTTTTTTTGCGGTACAGGGGATTGAACCCAGGGCGTTCTACCTCCGAGCTACACCCCCAGCCCTATTTTATTTTTTATTTTGAAACAGGGTCTCACTAAGTTGCAGAGGGCCTCACTAAGTAGCTGAGGCTGGCTGTGAACCTGCGATCCTCCTGTCTCAGCCTCCCAAGTACTGGGATTACAAGTGTGCACCACCACGCCTGGCTCTGGGTTAGTTCCTTGACCAGAGAGTAAGGGCTGGAGACAGAACTTGAGCCTTAGAAGATGGACTCTCTCCTCTTGTAACTGTTAACATAGAATCTTGGATATGAAGTACACCAACATAACACAGCAAGGAAGAGTGTCAAACATTTGCAGAATATCTTTTTTTTTGCCTTCTTTTGTTTATTATTGAATTGGTATAATTTTTTATTACATGTTTCCTTTCTGTTGATAGGGAAATACATTTTGTTTCAAACATTTTATTTTAGGCCGGGCATGGTGGCGCACGCTTGTAATCCCAGTACTTGGGAGGCTGAGACAGGAGGATCGAAGGTTTGTGGCCAACCTCAGCAACTTAGTGAGGCCCTCCACAACTTAGTGAGACCCTGTTTCAAAATAAAGAATAAAAAATGGGGTTGGGGGAGTAGCTCGGAGGTAGAATGCCTCTGAGTTCAATCCCTAGTACAGCAAAAAAGAAACATTTTATTTTTTAATTTTATTGGTGCATTGTAATTACACATCATGATGAAGTTCAGAGTGATAGAGGCATGCATACACACAGCACTCAGTGAGCCTCCCCCAGTGCCCACCCCATTCCCTCCCCCTCCCACTTCCCTGTGCATGACATTATGATTGGCATTGACAATCTGTGTATGTGCATCGTGTCCATTGAAGTGTTTCCCTCTTTGAGTCTTCCTCCCCTGTCCCACCTCCCTAGGTTAGGCCCCCTCCCTCACTCCACTAAGGTTTCTCCTCATTTGTCTGGAGTCCCTCCTGTGTCCCAATTTCTCCCTAGCTTCACATATGAGGGAAAACATCTGATCTTTCACTTTTTGTAACTGACTAATCATTTCCCTGTAAATGTCATAGCTTCATTCTTTATGGCTAAATAGAATTCCATTGTTGTATATCCCATAATTTTATAATCCATTCGCCTGTTGATGGACACTTAGGCTGGCCCCATAGTTTGTCAGTTATGAATTGTGCTGCTATAAACAGATGTGCATGCATTACTATAGTAGTCTGGTTTCAATTCTTTTGGGTAGATACCCAGGAATGGTATAGCTGGGTCATATGGTAAGTTCATTCCCATTCTTCTGAGGACCTGAAGAGTGTCTTTTAAGGCCTCATTTCAAATGCTATACGTGTGTGTGTGTGTGTGTGTGTTACTGGGAATTGAGTCCAGGGGCATTCTACCTCCGAGCTACACCCCCAGCCTTATTTTATTTTTATTTTGAAACAGGTTCTCACTAAGTTGATGAGAGTCTCACTAATTGCTGAGGCTGCCCTCGAAACTGAGATCCTCCTATCTCAGCCTCACAAGTACTGGGATTACAAGCATATGCCACCACTCCTAGCTCCAAATGCTATGCATTATTCTAATTCAACTATATAAAGTCTCTACAAGGAAATGGTAAGTATCTGTATGGGGATATGTCCTCTTATCTGTGAATCTGCCTCCATCTATGGCTCCAATATTTATGAAAGGCCCTTGTGTGTATATATATATATCTCAAATGCATGTATGTTATAGATCTTATAGGTACCTGTGATATCTACAGTTAAGCACCACATAGCAATGGCTCAGTCAACAACAGACTGCACATATGGCAGGGGTCCCATAAGATTGAACCACCTGGGAACATTCCACCCATTTTAGTGTGTGTACATACACTCCATGATGTCCCACAATGACAAAATCCCCTAATGATTCAGTTTTCAGAACATCCCTCCATCGTTAAGCATCAGTGCATCACTGTGTGTGTGCGTGCGTGTGTGTGTGTGTGTGTGTGTGTGTGTGTGTATGTGTGTGTAGACATACATGGCTTTTGTGTCTCTGGAAAACCCCAATAAAGGGAGTGAGTAGCTCCCAACTCCAACCATGAGAACTACCATCCACAGCTGACTGGACCAATGATAAGGTCTCAATGCAAACACAGCTCATCCTTGACTAAGGCCATGAAGAGGCATCTCCTTAGAATTTGGAATAAGAATTTTAGAATTAGGAACTTGAAGCAGAAAGGCCATGATATGGAGGAGACAGAGGGTGTCTCTGCAGGGCCAGGAGAATCAGACAGACACATGGAAAGAAATAGAAAGAGAGAGATCCTGAATCCCTGGGAGAAAGAAAGGAGACTTCTTCCCAGTGCATCGTTACATGGGATATTTAAGTTCTTACAGCCATTAGAGTTGGAATGAGTAGGTTTCAGTTCTTCACAAGAACTCAGAGAGGGTAAGTTGCACGCCTGTAATCATGCAGCTGTTACATGGGTGTTACGGTTTGGATCTGAAATGTCCTCCCAAAACCTCATGTGTTAGTCAATGCCACAATGCTCAGGGGTGCAAAGATTGCATCATGAGGGCTCTGACCTCATCAGCAGATTAATCCATTTGATGGGTTAATGATTTGAACAGATTTACTGGGAGGTGGTAAAATCTGTAGGGGGATGGGACATGGCTGGAGGAAGTAGACTATGAGGGTATAGCCTTGGGGACTCTATCTATCCCTGGCCCCTTCCTGCTTTTATCTCTCTCTCTCTCTCTCTCTCTCTCTCTCTCTCTCTCTTTTATTCTCTCTCTCCCTCCCTCCTGGCTGCTATGAGCCGAGCAGCTTTCCTCTGCCATGCTTTTCTGCCATGATATTGTGCTTCACCTCAGGCCCTGAGCCATGGATTCAGCCAACCATGGACTGAGACTTCTGAACCTGTGAGCCAACATAAACTTTTCCTCCTCTAAGTTGTTCTTGTCAGGTATCTTGGTGACAAAAAGTTGACTAACACAGTGGGAGGGCCAGATTTGAAATCTGCATCTCTCAAAATTCCTCTGTTTTTACATTTACTATGAAATATGTTCTCTAAAAAACAGAACCAGTAATAAAATAAATATGCCTTCACCGGTGACCCAGACTATCAAAAATGTATCAGTAGATCTGAAGTCTCTGTGTGCTCCCCCTGCACCCCACCTCTCTTCCTCTCTACTGCCCCAGCCCCAAAGGGAAACACCATTCTGAAATTGGCATTTATTATTCCTGCGCCTTTATGTACACATTTGAAAAAAAGCATATGTTTGAAAATGGTATCATTCTGTATGTTTTCTTGTACAAGTCATCCCAACAAAAATTTAGTAATTTTCTCAAAGTCTCTGGTGCATAGAGGTCTAGCTCAGGATGGGTTGCTCAGGGAAGCAGACTCTGAGACACCCATGCAGGAGGATATTCCTTGCAGAGTACCTGTAGAGTCGACACCTGCAGCAGAGTGGGAAAACCAGGACTGAACCACTCCTCCGTATCTTCCAAAAAGAATTAAAGTCCATACTATAGTAATACATGCATATCCATGTTTGTAGCAGCACAATTTACAACAGCCAAATTACGGCACCAACCTAGGTATCTGTCAATAGACAAACAGATAAAGAAAATGTGGCATATATACATGATGGAATTTTAATCAGCCACAAAGAACAAAATTGTGTCATTTGCAAGAAAATGGATGGAACTAGAGAATAGTATGCCAAGTGAGATCAGCTGTCTCAGAGGCTAGAGAGAAAATAGGAAACATAAAGGACTTCAGATAAATGAGGAGGGACACCAGTAGACTAGTGGAAGGGGATTGAGGGAGGAAGGCTGGGAGGTGGGAAAAGGAGAACTGATGAAGGAAACAGTTCAAATAATGCTATGCCCACATATGGACATTATCACTACAAACCTCACCAGCATGTACAGAAAGGGGTGGGGAGCAGGGTGGGGTGCAGGGGGAGTCGCACCAAGTGCTGTGTGCAGGTGTGTTTGTATCACTCTGAACCTCACTATTATGTATAATTACAATGCACCCCATAAACGTATAAAAAGGAAAGAAAGAAAGGAAGGGAGGGAGGAAGGGAGGAAGGGGAAGAGAGGAAGGGAAGGAAGGAAGGAAGGAAGGAAGGGAAAGAAAGAAGAAAGAGAAAGAAAGAAAGAAAGAAAGAAAGAAAGAAAGAAAGAAAGAAAGAGGAAGGAAGGAAGGAAGGAAGGAAGGAAGGAAGGAGAAAGAAAGAAAGAAAAAAAGAAAGAAAGAGAAAGAAAGAAGAAAGAAAGAGAAAGAAAGAAAGAAAGAAAGAAAGAAAGAAAGAAAGAGGAAGGAAGGAAGGAAGGAAGGAAGGAAGGAAGGAAGGAAGGAAAAAAAGAAAGAAAGAAAGAGAGAAAAAGAAAGAAAGAAAGGGAAAGAACTGAAAAGGGAGAGAACAGATACAATCGCAATGAGGGCCTCCGTCAACCCCCGGTGCACCCTGGAGCTGGGGTGGCTCTCAGAGTTGCCTCAAATTGAGGGAAATCAGCCAGCCCTTCATCCCCCACCTTGCCCAGTGAATGCACCTGGACCGCTTCTCCTTAGAGAGCATGAGATTGAGCCATTCTGCTTTCTCAGGCCAAAGATGCTGCAGGAAAGCTGTTTGACTGAGCCATGTCAGCCACCAATCCTCTCAGCAGGAGAAAGGAGAGCGTCAGTCCTGAAAGCGTAACCGGGCAGTGCCACCGGCCTTCCATCACTGGTCCTAATTATCTTGGGGCCAAGGACTGACCAACTTGCCTTCCGAGAGAAGTGACTGCACACTGGCTTTACATGCATCCAGAGACTACCAGTGGTTAATCCCTCTCGTCTCAATTATAATGTGCAAGCCGGAGAGGGAATGCCTTGTTTAAGATTTTTAGAGTAATAGGCTATTATTTCTAAGGAAAGAATCATCCCCAGGGGCCACTGACCTGCAGAGCTTTCCCATTTTTCTCCTGCCTTTTAAAGCTTTTGTGACCCGAGGTATTGGCGCTGCCGCGTTATGTAAGAAGCTCCAAGCAAAGAGATTTGAACTTGACTTGAAGTCTTTCTTTAATATTCAATAAAAAGTTGGAGATTTATTGGCCTATGGCAGAGACCAATTTCCTGTTACATGGACCAGAGAGGAGATTAAAAAAAGATTTTTAGAGCAGCGCCCATATTTCTTAAGAGAGGCAAAGAACGAAGCTCACCTAATTTTGCAAATCGGGCTCCTAGCATGGTTCTTTTCTCTGGGCTGATCTGAAATTAGAAGGCTGGAACTAAAATCCTGCAGTCTCCCCACAGGGACCATTTCAATTTTCCTCTGAGTAACAACCCCATCAGGATCATCTTCACAACTCCAAGGTCAAGGTTGGAAGTGGCTGAGTGGGGGAAAGATTGAAGACCATGCCACAGGCTCCCAGTGATGTACGCGAGTGTGCTTTCTGCAGCCAGGGGAGGGAGGAGTCATTGCAGCAGGCTTCTGGATTTAAAAATCCTGCTGCAAAGCTTTGGGACAAGGCCGCAGGATATATGGCGACAAGTATTGACAACAGGTTGGTAGGAGCTATTCATTCCCAAAGTGTACCAGGCTCAGGGTCAGATACCTGAGTTTGAATCCTGATTTTTGTCCCTTATTGGCTCTGTGACCTTGGGCAAGTTATTAAACCTTTCTGCACCTTGTCTGTAAAATATGAATGCCTACACATCTACTTCACAGAGGAGTTGTATAGGTAAAATGAACCTCACGCCAAGCTTTGAGATGGTGCCGTCACATAAACCCAAAGTGTTAGATTATGACTGTGATTATATTTGCCCCCTGGCAAGCACAGTAAGTCTGGTTTGAGCCCGGAATCTCCAGTCAGGCTCTGAGTGGGTATATCAGAAGTAGCCTCAGTGGAATTAGGAAGCATGCGATTCAGTTCAACCAGGTCAGTGTTTTTAAGCCTGGGATGTGATGGGCTCTGAGCTAAGTCCTAGAGATACATACATGAGGAAGACAGGACCCTGCGTTCAAGGAATCTACAGCCATGAACAGGAGACCTAGGCACAAGAAGCAGCACATGCGTATAGCTGACATGCTTGAAATTATGTTCGAAGCACAGAGAGGATGCAGAGCGGGGGGTCATGGTGCCTGTCCAAGAGTGACCTGCAGAAGCATCCCAGATGGATGATGTTGGGACAGGGTTTTGGCAGATGAATAGGAGTTTGGCACGGTAAACAAGATGGGGAGAAATTCCAGACAAAGTGATAGAAAATAAGAAGGCACAGTTGACTGAAAGAATATAACATGTGGATTTAAAACTTGAAGCTTCCAGTATTGTGGACTTGAAGCAAGAAATTGTAGATGGGAAGTAATTCGGACAAGGGCCCTGAATATCGCGATAGGACTTTGTACGCCCTGCACAACAGGAAATTAAGGCCATGTATTCCCAGCTTCCCCCACTCCATTCTGTCCCTTGTCTTGTCAATGTCACCAGTCCTTTCTCCCTTCACCAGGTCTCCCTCTTCATCTATCACTTCCACTGGACATTCTCCTCATGTCAGGTAGAGTGGAACTATCCCACTGGGATGGTTTCAAAAACAAATAAGCGCAGAGTGAAGGAGGAAAGACAGGACCGCAAGGCAGAGAGACAGCTTCCAAGGGACAGGTAAGTGTGAGATGCTGCCACCAAAGAGACAGGAGGGCTGGGGATGAGGAAGGGGGAGCCGCAGAGCAGAGGTGACATTTGTGTGGGATCATGACCCATGAGCCAAAGGCCCCTCCGCTGGCGAAGACGGACTACAACCTGCAAGCCTCGCAAAGATGATTTCCAACCATTCAGGGACACGGGAAGGTTCAGGATGGCTGAAATACTGCAGTGTGCATGGAGTGATTCTCCCACAATCCCTGGCTTCCATAAGATCCCATTGGCTAGAACTGTATCACATGTTTGTCTCTCAACCAATCATAAGTGAAGGGTCATGAGATTTCTGTGATTGGTTAGATCCCATCCTGGGTCATCCCACTTCCCTGGCAACACACACCTGTCTAGACACCTCTACCAAGTGGAATTCTGTGAACAGAGAAGGGGGCACGGCTGCCAGGTGGTACCAATAGTCTGGACTGCAGGGAATGGATGAGATCCTATCGAGGGGAAGCCTAGATAGAATGGAGATGGGGCCCTTAGCTGAGGCCCGAGGAAGCTCAATGTTTGGAAGTCAAGGGGGTGGGAGAGGAGTTATCAGCCAAGAATCCTGAGCGGGGACAAACAAAGAGGTAGGAAGAGAGCGACCACGCTGTGGGGTCACAGGGACACGGAGAAGACAGGACACAAGACTCTCGTTTGCAAGAAACCATCAGTAACTTCAAATGGCAGAGTTTGGGGTGTTTCTATGTTCCAAGAAGAGCAGGCAGAGGGATCAATGAGGGTTTAAGCCCTAACAACAACTTCTGACTGACAGAAGTCCAAGGACAGAGGCTCCTGGCAGAGACCTCCTGAGTCCCAACACAGGAGCAGTGGCCTCTCTCAAAGCTAGCCCCGGCTGGAGCTGAGACGGGGGGTTTCTGTCCCCGGAGGTCTGGTGGTGACAGGCTTCAGGACCCACGATCCTCCAGGAGGCCGGGAGTTCTTTATGTTTCCTGAGCAGGAAGAAGGCCATCTCTTCTGGCAGAGAGGTGACAGGGTCCCAATGGAGTCCCCTCTCCCAGACCAGAATTAAATGAGAGCCTGTCAGGCAACTGTATGCATCTAGATGTGTCTTATTGCAGGAGTCTTTCATCCAGAGAAGGGGAGGTTGTCCTAGAAGAATATATGCATGGTCTTCTGAGTTCTCTTCCCAGGGACTCAGAACATGCATCTGGGCTTGGGAGGTGACATCGCAGAAAGACAGACAGACCGACAGATGGTCAGCACTCACTATGGATCCCAGCCATGACTTCCCAGCCACATCCTTAGGCGCCGCATTCACAGGAGTCAATACATTTTCTTTTGTGCTTATGTTAGTTGGAGTTGATTTCTGTCTTGTGTTTCAAAATAGTCTATTACACTGTCTCCGGCATACTCTTTCTGAGCCTTGGCTATTTTCATTCCCGAAACAGAAGCAAATAGCATCCATCCTGCCTAGCTCATAAGGCTGACATGAAATTGTTTTTGCAAAATGTCAAGTATTCAAGGACATAAGTCATTCCTGGATACAGGGCCCTGGTTATGTAGAGGGCTACAGAATTCTTCCCCCATTGCACCTCATTTCAGTAGGTGACAGCACCTGGGTCCTCTGTCTAAAAGTCGTAACAGTTTTTTTTTTTTCTGATGCCTCTCATACCCTCCATATGCAATCCT
Source organism: Glis glis (assembly GCA_004027185.1). NCBI lineage: Eukaryota > Metazoa > Chordata > Mammalia > Rodentia > Gliridae > Glis > Glis glis. The sequence goes on along the minus strand of PVJS01026315.1, from coordinate 9,119 downwards.
CAGCAAATTCTATTTACTCTGATTTTGAAATATGCTCCCAATTTTGAAATATGTCCACAGAGGAGCCATGGTGGGCGGCCCTTATGAAGAAAGATTTTAACCATCTTCCCCAATGCTCCAATCACCTCCCATCAGCTGTCATAACATCCAGACCCCTTTCCTTGACTTGCTCCCTGGCATTCTTAATTAACTCCTTTGCTCCTTCAGCCCCATCTGACCCCCTTACATAGGTAAGGTAGAGTGAAACCATCCCACTGGGATGGTTTCAAAAACAAATAAGCCCAGAGTGAAGGAGGAAAGACAGGACCCCAAGGCAGAGAGACAGACAGGGTTCTTCAGTATCTTCGTATGCCAGCACCTCTGCCTGCTTTCTTCTTCTGACTGGAGTGATTCTCTCCAAGTATTGTCTTGGTTCAATCCTTCTCCATTCAGACTACTGTGTAAGCGGTACCTGCGCAGTGACAGCCTTCCTAACCATCCTGTTTACCTTGTGCAGAGACACTTGGACACCACACATAGACCCACCCTGCTTTTCACATCCTACCAACCCTCAGCCCTGCTTTGCTTTCTTCTCTCATTCGAGTTATCATGACCTAACATAATATTAAACATTCATTAGTTTACCTGTTGATGTCTAACCCCCTCTGAAAATTAAGCACAGGGAAATTATCTTTCTTATTTCTACTCTTTTCCCAAATCTTAGTGGCATGGTATATAGTAGTGGTAACTCAAAGCCTTGTCCAATGAATGAGTAGTATCAGTCCCCCCCAAATTGACTACCTTTATGAAGCTAAAACCATTACTGATGTGTGAGTGTGTATGTTTCTAAATCTATAATTCCAAGTTCGCTCAGTTTAACTTAGATTCTACTAAGTCCACCATTTCTATCAGAGGTGAAGCCCTGTCCTTCTCAGGGTAACCACACAGTGTTAGTTTGGAATGATGTGTATTACATCCCCAACCTGCTGGGGAGTGCAAATTCTAGTCATTTTCTGCAACCTGGTCCTGAACATTGACATAGGCCCTGAGCTCTGGAGTCCTCAAGCAGCCTGGAAAGGGTTGGCTAATTGTTTTCATTACTGCAAAGATAAGAATCCTGGCAGAATTCCAATCATTCAGAAATCTACCTTAGGTTCATAGCATCGGGGTCTCACCCAAACTTAGGAATGACTGAGGGTTGAATATGGATATGTAGGTTACCAAGGTGTGTGTTTAATAACAACAGACCCAGGTCAGGACAAAATTTGGTTTTAAAATGTGTGTGTGTGTGTGTGTGTGTGTGTGTGTGTGTGTGTGTGTGTGTGATGTCAACAGTTTTACTGGAATGACCAGGTGGCCAAAGTCAGGCAAGGTAAATCATCAATGAGCTTTCCAATCATTTCCATGTTCCATTTGGTTCATAAAAAAAGAATCATTGCTGAAATTTTTAATGATATCTTTTTCTGTGCCAGGCCCTGTGCTGAGCACTTTATTATCTTGTCATCTAATTTAGAAAGATAATCGCTTTCTACAGCCACAAGAGGAATAAAATTGATGGTAATCTCCAGTTTCTTATACCTGTCTTGAGATTCAGACCTACCTCCCCAGCTGTCTAATGAGGCACCTCCCACCTCAATATCCCACAGACACCCTAAAGTCCCCAAGGGTTTTTTGTTTTGGTTTGGTTTGGTTTTTTGTTTTGGTACTGGAGATTGAACCCACAGACATTCTACCTCTGAGCTATGCCCCCACCCTTTATATTTTGAAACAGGGCCTCACTAAATTGCTGAGGCTGACCTCAAACCTGTGATCCTCCTGTCTCAGCCTCCCAAGCACTGGGATTACAGGCACCACCACTGTACTCAGCTTAGGGTCACCATCTTAGTTCCCAGCCTCTCTTCTTGGGTTGCCCATCTCAGTGAACGTTGTCACCACAATACATCAAAGGCAGAAATCAGGGTATTGGGTGTCCCCCTGGACTTGGCCCTCTCTGTCCTCCTTCCCATCCATGCTCTCCTTGTCACAGTGAAAGGACCAGTCTTCTCTTCTCTGTTGATCCTGCTCATGCCTGTGGAGTCCATCCTCCACAGGCATGAGCTATACATTCCTGCCTTATTGAGCTTAGAGTAACCACATGACCTGCTTTGTCTAACATAATATGAGTAGAAGCATCGTACATCTTTCTCAGACACAGCCTTTAAGAGTCAGTGTGTGGTTTGCTTTCTCTGTTTCCCCTCTGCCATGAGAGTTGCAATGTTCAAGATAGAGGCTTCTCTGTGAGCCTGATCCTGAAATAAGGATGTCAAGGAGCAGAACCCCAGCCACATGTACTGCCAATGAGGAACCAACCATGGAATCCACTGAGCTCTGTGGGCTCTCTTGTTACTGCAGCACAACCTAGCATACCCTGACTGATACATGGTCTTGATACAAGTATTGTGAGTGAGAAACCAGCCTTGAGAGCCACTGAGCTCGGTGGGCTCACTTGTTACTTCAGCACAATCTAGTATATCCTGAATGACACATTACTTTAATAAACATCTTGTTTGAATTAAGAACAGTGTTCCACCTAGACTTCCCAATTTGCAGGTTATCCCCAAACTGCTATGATAGTGATTCATGTAGTATGATCACATTATTTTCTATTCTCTAACTCAGGAATCAGCAATTTTTTTCTGTAAAAGGCCAAATAGTAAATATTTTGGGCTTTGCAAGCCATATGGTCTCTGCCACAGCTACTCAGCTCGGCTGCTATAGTGTGAAATCAGTCATGGACGAGGAATAAATAAATGAGGGTGGTTAGGTTCCAGTAGGCTTCATTTATGGACACTGAAATTTGAATCGCATTTCATTTTCACATGTCACAAAATATTACTTTAAATTTTTTGATGATTTAAACATATGAAAACCATTCTTAGCTAAAAGGCTATTCAAAAACAGGTCGTGGACAGGATTTAGTCCTTAGTCTGTAGTCTGCTGAGCCCTGATCTAACTGAAGGCTCCCAAGTCCTGAGTAGGGCATTACAAGGCCCTTACCAAGTCATCCCTATATCCTTGTCTTTCTCCCTGCCCACCTTCACACTGCTAGGCCCTGAATCCACCTTTTTTTTAATATGCTACTAGGCCTTTTCACATCCTGGTCCTTCTGCTATGAATGCTTTTTCTCTTCTCCCATGCCAAGCAATTTATTCATCCGTGAAGGCTGAGCTCAAGGGTCACATTCTTCATGAAAACCTTTCCAGTGCCTGACTTGGTTACTCTGTGTTCCTATAGCCCTTGCATGTGCCCTTATTATAATGCTTATTACCTGATACTCTGAAATAGAGTCTCCAACCTTGATACTTCCAGCATTTGGGGCCTAGTATTTTTTTTGTTGTGGAGCGTCCTGTGCCTTGCAGGAGGTTTAGCAGCATCCCTGGCCTCCACCTGCCCATGCCATAGCACATTCTTCCCAGTTGTAGCAACAAAAATTGTCTCCAGATGTTGTCAAATTCCCTGTGGTCTCCCTTACCCCCACCCAGTGAAAACCACTTCCCTAGATACTTACTTAGGCATTTAAACTTGGAGCTCCTCGAAAGCCCGGGTTAGATATTCTTCTTTATTATTATAAGCACTGAGCATATGGTCTAGCATATAACAGACCTTTAGCAAATATTTGTTGAATGAAAAAAAAGGAGACATCAAAAATCATTGGTTCTGTTAGCATCGATCTGAACAATTTTCTAAAGATCTAATTCTAGTAATCGTGCTGTTATTTTTTTTTACCTTTGCAGAGAAGCCAGTTTTATAAAATCCTAGCATCATAAAAGGGTTTTGTAGCACATGGATTGTTTTATTTATGCTGCTCTCACAAGTGCAATTAACACTGCATCTGTTTTACTAACAACCCCCTTTGTTTTATATAGTGCTTTATATTTCCCTGAATGTGCACAGACCTGAGCTTTCCACAATCTGCGAGCAGATAAATTGCTGCATATGGACGGGGGTGGGGGAAAAAAAGGCAACCAAAAATCTTCTAGAGTCATTTCTCTCTTCTCTGGCCTATCCCAGGTGGCATATGCTAATGAGTTCGCATAACCCATCCCACTTCCTGAAGAGCTGAGAGATGACAATGCTCGCCAGCAAAAGCATTCTCTTTGGGGGCCATTGAATCTCCCCTTTCATGGGTGTTTGGGTAGGTCCTGCTGGAGAATCCTTCCTCGTCACAGTCGGAGATGCTTCAGTGGCATTCACGTCGAAACCCAGGCATAGAGAGGTATCTAGCGCTCATGGAATCTGGAGCCTATGAGAGCAAAGGAGATCCATCCCATGTCTCCAATTGGCTAAACCGATACCAGAATATCATCCGCTCCCGATCTGGATATTGAAGATGATTGGTGAGTGCTTGAACTAATACTAATGAAAATTTGACTGTAGGACCATCAAGACCATACCACTTTAGAGGGACAGAGCAAAGTGGCATGAGGAGGAGCATGAGCCATGGAACCTGGGCTCCCAACCAGCTCTGACCTTGCTGGAGGGAGACTGTGAGCATGCTTCTTACCCTCTGTGTGCCCCCGCTTCCTCCTTGGTGAAACAGGGATCAGAGTAGTGCCTACATCCTGGGATTATTGTGAAGATGAAGAGATAAATACATGAAAAGTGCTCAGCAAAGTGACGCCATCCATTACTAATAATAATGCCATCCATTATTAATAAAAATCCCATAGTGTTCAGCACAGTAAAGCACTCAATTACTGATAACTGTTATCAAACCAAGAGTTCAACGCGTTCTTTGGAGATGATTTGGTTCATATCTTTCCTTTGAGATATGAACCTTGAAACGCTTCATGCTCTGCACATGTGCGTGCGCGCACACGCACACACACACACACACACACACACACGCACACACACACACACATTTGAGCCCAGAAGGGCTGTAACAATCATCAATCAGATGAAGGAAATGAACACAGACTGCAACTTCCATGTTTTGAACATTGTGCTCTAAGACTTGTGCCTCAGTTGTACAACTATCCCCCCACCGTATCCTCAGGGGACATGATCCAAGCCCCCCCACCCAGAGGATGTCTGAAGCCACAGATAGTACTGAACCCCATATATGCCATTTTTCTTGTACACACATACCTATTATAAAGTTTAACTCATAAGCTAAGCACAGGAGGAGAGTAGCAACAATAGTTAATGATAAAATAAGACAATCATAGCAATCTCCTGTAATAAAAGTGATTTAAAGCATATGAATTGTTTGTTTCTAGGATTTTCCATTTAATATCTTCAGACTATGGCTGACCATGAGTAAATGAAACCACAGAAAGTAGAACTGCAGATCGTCGCGCAACTGCTGAATCTTGTGTCACCTGAGAACCTAAGCTCCGTGAAGCCAAGGACCTGAAAAATACAAATACCGAGGTCTCATGGAGGAAGCTCCGCTAGAGAGGATGATTGAGTGGAGTCTTAACAGAAAAATAGGCAACAGAGAAAAGTGTCTGTTTCCGCCAGCTTTCCTGTCACTGTGACCAAAATACCTGACACAAACAACACAGAGGAAGAAACATTGATTTGGCTCATGGCTTCAGAGGTATAGTCCACAGTCGGCCGACTCCAAGGCAGACATCATGGGGCACAGTGCGGCGAAAGAAAGTTGAGCTCAGTGCAATGGTGACCGGAAGCGAGAGAGAAAGAGAGAGAGAGAGAGAGAGAGAGAGGAGAAAGAGGGAAAGTGACTAGGCAGAGATATAGTCCCCAAGGCCACACCCCCAGTGATCTACCTCCTCAGACCACATCCTGCCTACTTAAATTACCACCTAGTAAATCCATTCAAATTATTAATCCCTCCATGGATTTATCCACTGATGAGATGAGAGCCCTACTTCAATTATTTCGCTACTGAATATTGTTGTGTTGGGGACATTCTTTCAACAATGAGCCTTTGCGGGACATTTCAAACCCAAGCCACAACACTATCGCATACACATACTGCTCCGTTTTTACTTCCCCTTCTTGACGGTTAAATCACCAAACTCGCCCTTTCCTCATACCCTGAGGGGATACGAGAAGACACAAATATTAACATCAAAGGGCATTTTTATTAGTATTTTCTTCCCTTCTGCAGCAAGGGACAAATCTATTTATTCCAAACCTTAACAAAAGCTTTCTTCCCGGCCCCGATGCGATGCCCCTCATTCCTCCATGAGTAACCTGTTTTGATAATCCCCCCCTGGAGATCCAGCCAGCCGGGAGGACAATGATGGCCATGTGCTAAATTTAACTGACCGCATAGAAGCATTACCTGCAAACCGGAGAGAGCCTGCCTCGCTTTCTTGACTTGGAGGAGCGGGATATTTACGACCTGTTTATAGAAGTCTGCATAAAACAGAGCAGAAGAGTCTTGTCTGTGAGTGAGCTAGCTGGAGTCAAGTGTGTCTTTTACAATATGATGCTTCACTTAGGAGAATGGTTTCTTCGTCTCCTGCCCATCCCCCAGCCCCCTCAAGTCCATCCATGGCTCCCCTATAAATAACGATACATGTGAGGCCTGGACCAGGACGCTCACCCAGCCCTGCCTGCACAGGATGTCTTCCCTGGTGGATTTTGGTTAAGAAACAAAATACAACTTTTATTGAGATCAATAAAAGATTAAGGTGACACGGTGATTTATTGAGTACAGAGGAGGCTCATTTTTTCCCTCGCAACTGCTATGGCTACTGGAAAGGATGTTTTTTTACCCTGGGTCTTCAGGAAAGTTGTGAGATGCCAACACTCATTTATCAAGTCAAAAGAGAATGATTAAAAACCGTACGGGAACCGACAAAGAACACACACGTGCAGACGTTGGCCTATCGCGGGCTGTTTTGCTAACATACCCAGGTCACAGAATGAGAAGGGATAGAGAAACTAAGTGGGGTATTGTGTGGAATGAAGCTCAGTGGGACATGGGCAGCCAGGGGTCAGGATGAGGCGGCTGAGGTCAGACCACGGGAAAAAGCCAGCACCAGGACACAAAAAGACAGGCCACGCAAGAACCCGGGAGTCTGTCATTTGCATAGTGAGAAGAAAACTGGAGCCCATCACCAGCATGACATCAGGGTAGGAGGCACCTGCCACTGATCTGAACCATGTTCTTCAGTTTTGCAAATGCCCCTGTGTTCTACAATCTCCACCCCTTCCCCTCTGCTGAAAACTCCCCCCATGCATCCCCTTCCCTTCCAGAAAACGGACACCTTCATCCTTCATGACAGACTAAAGTATCTCCCCCTCTGCTCCAGCTCCTCCAAGCAGAACATGTCCTTTCTCCCCTCTGATGATGAACAATGCTGGAAACTCCACCATGTGGCAGGCAGGCACGGGGCAAAGCGCTTCCCATGCTAGCCACAGCCACATGGCGGAGGACTTCTGTGAATTTAGTGCAAGTCTATGCTCCCACACTCTACAAGAGCTTCACACGTGGATGGGGTTGAGGAATTCTTTTGAATTAATGCATGAATACTCAGATGAATTAATGAATGAAGTCACCAGAACAACCCTGGGAGAAGTAGGTGTTACTAGCCCCATTTTACAGAAAGAGAAGCTGTGCTGTTCAGAATGTCACACCATGCTTCAGCAAGGCTAAAGTTCTGAGTTTTCCTTTTCTCTACTCAATCTTTTCTTGGAACTGGGGATTGAGCCCAGGGGCATTCTACCTCTGAGCTACACCCCCAGCAGATTTTATTTTTATTATTATTTTTTGTTTGAAAACAGGGTCTCACTAGGTGGCTGAGAGTTTCACTAAGTTACTGAGGCTGGCCTTGAACCTGCGATCCTCCTATCTCAGCCTCCCAAGTACTGGGATTACAGGCATGCACCACCATGCTGGGCTTTCTACTCAATCTTTTGCTGCGGAAAGCAGCCATGCCGCCAGCCTTCACATCCAGCTGCACAAGAGAGAAGATTACCTCTGGCAAGACAATAAACAAAGTCAAAGTCAGAGACGCTTACAGCGAGAAGTTAAGGCCTGACCTCCAGGCTGATTTTAAAGAAAATTATGTCTTATGCTATTTTTATCAGAAAGTCATCCCATGAAACTGTCTGCTATTTTGGGCCTCTGAGGCCCATGGCTTCTCCTCCAGGCGGGAGGGGCGTGTGGTGGGGCCGAGCTTCCTATACAACAATCATTGTAAGTCCCCATTAACCGTACGTTGAGTCGGTTTTTAATTCTGACATAATGATACACAGGAGTGTGGCTCCCGCCTGGATCAGCATTGCCATGAACCCCCACTCTTGTGAAGGCTGAACCAGCCAAGCATTGATTTTTTTTTTAAGTAAGCCAACCCGATTCCACTTCAGGGAATTCATCCCACAGATACGATTGCGTCTGTGAGAAACGATGTAAAAGCAGCATCATTCATTACAGTCATGTCTGTAAGAGCGAAATGTTGGGAAGGGCCCCAAATCCATCAATAGGGGACTGGTATAATAACGGGCGCATGCTTGTACAATTATGTAATAGGCAGCTATTAAAAAGATGGAAGCTCTTCTTCATGTCCTGCCGTGAAAGGGTTGCCAAGATATCCGGAAAACAAAGACAGGTCAAAGCAGCCCATGTATGATGCTGCTGCAGGTGTGGACACATGTAGATGTGGCTATAGAGACAGACACACACACACACACACACACACACACACACACACACACACATTTGTTTGTATTGAGCATGAAAACCCAAGCTGGGTTTGATGATGATAGTGATGATAATGATAGAGGCTGCCCCCGTCCTCTGGAGTCTTGCGACATACAGTACAGGGTTGTGCCGTCCTGGAGAGCTCAGATGGTGAGACCAGGGTACAGCAGCGGGCAAGCTGCTCAAAGAAAGGGGAAGAACTTGCCCAACAGAACCACTGTGCTAGCTGGGTGCGGTGGCACATGGCTGTCATCCCAGTATTTGAGAGGCCAAGACAGGAGGATCACAGGTTTGAGGTCAGATGCAGCAACTTAGCAAGACCCTGTTTCAAAATAAAAAATAAAATAGGCCTGTAGCTCAAAGGTAGAATGCCCCTAGGTTCAGTCCCCAGTACAAAGAAAGAAGGAAGGAAGGAAGGAAGGAAGGAAGGAAGGAAGGAAAAGAAAGAAAGGAGGGAGGGAGGGAGGGGAGAGGAGAG
>PVJS01026314.1:12500-27111 GCA_004027185.1 Glis glis | reverse complement strand
GAGATCTGGATGCTGCTGCTGAAGCTATTCTTGCTGCAGACTTTGAAATTGAGGTCATTTTTTACGTGAACGTATAATTCCAAGATCAGTGTTATACTTACTGGAGAAACTACTGAAGACGATGATGATAATGATGAAGAAAATAAAGAAGCAGAAGAGGAAGGGGAAGAAGAAGGAGATGAGGAAAATGATCCAGACTATGACCCGAAGAAGGATCAAAACCCAGCAGAGTGCAAGCTGCAGTGAAGCAGGATGCGTGTGGCCTGGAGGGTAACTGCACTGCAACAGCCTAAACACAACTGTTATTTACTTACAGCCTTATGTACTTGTATTTTCTTGGTAGACTTAGTAATTTTTTTTTTTTGCGGTACTGGAGATTGAACCCAGGGGCACTCTACCTCCAAGCTACACCCCCAGCCCTATTTTTTTATTCTTTATTTTGAAACAGGGTCTCACTAAGTTGCAGAGGGCCTCACTAAGTAGCTGAGGCTGGCTGCGAACCCAGATCCTCCAGTCTCAGCCTCCCAAGTACTGGGATTACAAGTGTGCGCCACCATACTGGCCTTAGTAATTTTTTTTAAAGGAAAGGAATTGATATTTTAAAGATCAATTTGTTCTACCTAGCATTTTAACTATAGTCTTTAGGTCAGATATGTTGAATGCACAAAATCTCTCATGCATGTTCATTAATTGATGCAGTTTGGTCCTTCTGGAATATTTGTATCTACAACTATAAAAATTAACAACTGTTGTTTTGTTATTTTTTTTTTCCTGAAGAACCAAAGTAGTTTTTCAGCTGGTAGTAAGAGTGCGTTTAAGTCTGCTTGCAGTAGTGTTTTTCATTTCTTTGTTAAAGAAACGCAGTAACTTATACTAAGACAATTCATCATTTAAAAAAAAAAAAACTAGCTGGGCGTGGTGGCGCATGCTTATAATCCCAGTACTTGGGAGGCAGAAACCGGAGGATCCGGGTTCACCGCCAGCCTCAGATACTTAGTGAGGCCCTCTGCAACTTCATGAGACCCGGTTTCAAAATAAAGTATAAAAAAATAGGGCCAGGGGTGTAGCTCAGAGGTAGAACGCCCCTGGGTTCAACCCCCCCGGTACCGCAAAAAACAAAAACAAAACAAAAAAAACTTGTGGTTAAGAATTTCCAGTAAGATCAAACCTGATCACTGTTAGATTATTTTAATGGATTATTATATTTTAGGTGGCATAGTTAATTATAAGGAAACCTAACTCCTAATATGGTTATTGGTTACCACAGGGAGGTGAATAAAACCTGAAGTTTTCAGAAGTTACCACAGGGAGGTGAATAAAACCTGAAGTTTTCAGAAGTTAAAAAAGAACATGTTGATCAAGTCCTTATACCTATATAAGGCCAACATCCCATTTAAAAGCTACAATCCAGATTATGATATAATCTAAATATTTGTAATGCAAATGGACCAGGAAAATTAAAGTCACTCAAATGTTCAAGTGTTAAATAAAGCAAAATAAAACAAAACAAAAAACAATGCACACCACTCATCTGACCCTCCTTCCCATTATACCCTGTAGCTTTGGGATGGGAACCACAGAAATGTCACCAAAAACTCTTGCAGCAAGCAGGCTGACCCTCAAATATCTAAAGCTCTATTCTGGATAAGCAACCCCTAAGCTGACATTAGTAAAAGGTCCTCCTCCTTAAAAATTTATTACCTAAATAAATTTACATTTAAATAATGCAAATCAGCCTTACTAAATGTACAGAAGTATTCTTAGGTCTTCCCAATTTTTAAAATCTTAGAGTTAAAAGGGGGTTAAGTAAGAGTTCTTTGGGTAAAGTTGTAACACCCCATCTTATAGATGTGAAGCAAGGTTCAACTCTGGGATTTTCTTGCTATGAATAAAAAAAAAAATCTCCTCTTTTCAGAGGCAAAAATACCAAATGCTAGTACATTCTACCCTGCCAAATGTGTTAAAAAGGCTTGAAAATCTATCCCTAAAAAAACAAGTTTTTTGTTTCCATTCCTCAGGGCCTCTATTTATCTTAGCTTTTAAGACTCCTGGCACTCTGCACAGTTGTGATTGAGTTCATACTGGTAACAATTGGGAACATCTGGGCGCCAGTCTTTGTGCCTATCTTAACTTTGAGAATACTTTTCACATATTCTAAACATTTTTTATATAACACTTGAACAAAAAAAAACCTGAAAAGGACATTTAAAATTAGGGCAAATTGTGATTATCTAAAAATCAAGAAATTTTTGATAGATAATAGGTTGGGACTTAAGTCTTGAAAGACTTTAAATTACTTAATAAATTTTACTTTAATAAAATGTGTTCAGAAGTTTCTAAATTTTGACATTTTAAATAATGTCCTACTTTTCAAAAAATGAGATTAAGGAATTTATTTTCCTTAGAATGATATGTTCTTAAAACAAAGCTCTTTAAAGGCTACTTGAACCCTTTAATTCCATCTTGATCCGGTCACAAACATAAACTGTGCAATACTCTCACCACAATCCCTTTCTTAATAAGTGGAAGGGATCGGCTGAGATACTCAGTGTAGCCGTTAATCACTTCTTTTAGGGAGTTTAGAAAACCACCTACTTGAAATCAATGTCCAACTGCATGTGAACGCAGGGTTCTGGTATGAATGCCCCCAGCCCCGCCAGCTCCAAGTGAGACTCCTCTGTTAGGCAGGAGCAGACACCACAGTGGGGCAGGAGAGAAAGTCTCCTATATACTGATGAGTTCTGTTACCTTTACCAGTCAGAGAGCAGTCTGCACCTCTGTTCATCATGGCCACCCCCCCATTACGGTGACTTTTAAAGAAGCTCATTAACAGTGTGCAAACTTTAGGCTGTGAACCCCTGTTGCTGCCTTCCTAAGGAACAGCAGCCGGCCAGGGGTCCTGCTGAAAAGGGCCTGGGTTCATCGCCAGGCCTCGGGGCATTTCGGTCACCTCTCGAGCAGCTGGCTGACTTACTCGCAGGCAGAGGTCCTCCCATTGTCTGTGCAAAAGCTCTATCTGCTCCTTCAAAACCATCGCGTCCTCGGAGAGAATGCGCGGGGCGAGGTCGGCCTTCATCCTCTGAAGTTCTTTCAAGTTCTGAGCCCAGCTAGCCAAGGACTTCTCCAGTTCCTGCATTTAAACACGAGAAGTGGGGGAAACGCCGTCAACTCCAGCTGCCTTGTTTCCAACCTGTGGGCTAATCCTTTGATTAGGCTCTGGGGGAGGGGAGGCCGGGAAGGGGAGGGACCGGCGGAATGAGAAACAGCCGGCCCAGAGCGAGCGCCCGTCCCTGTTGGCCAGCTCGCTGCCACCTCTCTCCAAGGCACACTCCCTCTGCCTCGTTCCCCCTTCCTCCGGGAGCGCAGGTATTTAAAGTCAGGCAGGCCTTCATCTTTACTTAGAGGACAGTATATCTGGAGTCTAAAATCAATCTTATACACACATTTTTAATCCAGAAGCTAGGTTACAGATAAGTCATATCAAGTGTGATTTCCCACTTTAAAAAATACCTAAGAAATGCACTGCTGCTACTGTGATCATCTATAACGACAGCAGTTCCTGTTCAAAGGGAATTGATTTTGGCTCACTTTCAAAATGAATGTATGTCAAGGAAAAGAAAGGTAAATTGTTTGCTAATAATTGGCAGGGATTAGTTAGCAGATAATTTCTTCTGGCAGTGGAAACTTCTATTTTGTGTTGCTGGGGATCAAATCCAGGGCCTCACACATGCTAGATGAGCACTCTACCATTAAGCTACACCCCTAGTCCCATCTATCTCTTAAAATGAAGTTTTTTCAAATTACAACTTTGAATTCTAGGATTTAATCAAGAAAATTACTTCCACCACAGAGGAGATAAAGAGAAACAGCCCAAAACACGATCACAGGTTCGAGGCCAGCCTCAGCAATTTAGCAAGACCCTGTTTCAAAATAAAAAATTAAGCCAGGCGTGGTGGTGCACGCTTGTAATCCCAGTACTTGGGAGGCTGAGACAGGAGGATCGCAGGTTCGTGGCCAGCCTCAGCTACTTAGTGAGGCCCTCTGCAACTTAGTGAGACCCTGTTTCAAAATAAAGAATAAAAAATAGGGTGGGGGTGTAGCTCAGAGGTAGAATGCCCCTGGGTTCAATCCCCAGTACTGCAAAATATATAAATAAATAAATAATTAAAAGGGCTGGGGGTGTAGTGTGGAGGTAGAATGCACCTGGGTTTAATCAATCCCCAGTCCATAAACAAAACAAAAGACACCTTCAGGTTTTTATTGTGCTTATAATTCTTCATGCATGGCACATTTTAAGGGCCTCCATTCCTACCTGTCAATTGCAATCTAAAAGAAGGTACCATGTCATTTACAACAGAAATCAGTCTGAAGAGTGGCCACAATACATATGTGTTAATTCTGATTTTCAAGGTTCTAAAAGCTACACTGGTATGATTTTATAACTTGATAACAAAAATTTACATTTAATAAAATGGCCTGGAGGATTCTTTTTTTTGGGGGGGGGTGCTGGGGATTGAACCCAGGAGCATTCTGCCTCTGAGCTAGACCCCCAGCCCTATTTTATTTTGAAAAAAGGTCTTGCTAGGTTGATGAGAGTCTCACTACTTGCTGAGGCTGTCCTGGAACCTGTGATCCTCCTATCTCAGCCTCCCAAGTTCTGGAATTACAAGCGTGTGCCACCATGCCTAGCTTGGAGGATTCTTTTTTTTTTTTTTTTTTTTTTTTTGCGGTACTGGGGATTGAACGCAGGGGCGTTCTACCTCCGCGCTACGCCCCCGGCCCTATTTTTTATACTTTATTTTGAAACCGGGTCTCACGAAGTTGTGGAGGGCCTCACTAAGGAGAGAGAGACAGAGAGAGAGCTGAGGCTGGCCGCGAACCTGGATCCTCCGGTCTCTGCCTCCCAAAGTACTGGGATTATAAGCGTGCGCCACCACGCCCGGCTGGAGGATTCTTTTTAAAGTTTCATGGAGAAGGCTGGGAATTAAATATATAGAATTATAAACAGAAATTCTTTATACTTGTAAATTTGAACTTGTAAATTGTTAGCCCATCCTTTACCCTCATGTTCCCTCAAAATATTCAGTTAATTCTGTCTGAACCTACTGTACCTGAGACACAAGGGTCATTCTTCAGGGAGTCTTCTCTGAGTCACTGGGCAAGGCTGGGACCCCTATTTTATGATCTTGTTTCTGGCCCCTGTCCTTTCCCTCTCTAACACTAACTACAATCACACACACATATGTATGTATATAGAGCGGCTATTTGCCTGACAGGTGTCCCTTCTGTGGACTGGACTGTCAGGATGGCAGGGACCATGACAACATTGCTCATCAATGCATTTCATGAGTGCATTGCCTAGCACCTCCCATGGTGCTTCATGTGTAGTCATCCTCAGATATCGAAATGTAGGATTGAAAGGAAAGCAGTATGTTAGTGTGTATCAAAGGCTTCAAAACATTCATAAATATCAAGTGAAAAAAAAATGAAGGAATCTAACAATAGAGGGAGGTCTACTATGAAAGTTTATTACAACTGACAATCACTATTAGTACAGACATTTCAAAAACCATGCTTCTGTCTTAAATTAAAATACCTCAGAGCCGGGTGTGGTGGTGCACACTTGTAATCCCAGTACTTGGGAGGCTGAGACAGGAGGATTGCAGGTTCGTGGCCTGCCTTAGTGAGGCCTCCGCAACTTAGTGAGACCCTGTTTCAAAATAAAGAATAAAGCAAAAAATAGGGCTGGGGGTGTAGCTCGGAGGTAGAATGCCCCTGGGTTCAATCCCCAGTTCCACAAAAACAACAACAAAAAACACTCCCCAAACCCTCAGATTTGCTAGCTAACTGATTGTAAAAGATAATGAGTCAGTCAGATGTTTCCTTTATCTCTAACCAGATAAATGGTCTATATTGCAAAAATACCTGTAAATTTCTAATAACATGTGTTCATATAACACATGATATAAAACTTTAGGCTGCTTAATTGCAGTCAGCAGTAAATTGCACAGGGTCTGGCTTGATTCTCTGCAGTAGTAGGACAGCGTTGAAGCCTTTGCCCACATACTCAATTACTAATGGGATTGTCAAGTACCACCCATTCCACTACACTACCATTTGGGTAAAAAGAGGACCAAAAATGAATAGGCATATAAATAAATGTATCTAAAGAATACCTTTGCAAGAATATACAAGTTGGTAACACTGGTTGCTTCTATTGAGAGGAACTGATAGGAGAAATATTTTTCATGTATACCTTTCCTACCTTCTGAATATTGAACCATGTGACTATATTACTTTTTTGTACCTTTTTTTTTTTTTGTCGGTGCTGGGGATTGAACCCAGAACCTTGAGCATGCTAGGCAAGTGCTCTAACACTGAGCAACATCCCTAGCCCCATATAACTTTTTTGAAAATTATTTAAAAATTAAAATCACCCCGAGGACTCAATCTTTCAACAAGTTTCATGGATATAGATGTTCAATGTAGCAAAATTTTTATAATGGTACAGTTAGAATATATATGAATTTTTTTTTGTGGTACCAGGGATTGAACCCAGGGGCATTCTACCTCCGAGCTATACCCCCAGCCCTAATTTTTATACTTTATTTTGAAACAGGGTCTCATGAAGTTGTGGAGGGCCTCACTAAGTAGCTGAGGCTGGCCGTGAACCTGGATCCTCTGGTCTCAGCCTCCCAAGTACTGGGATCACAAGCGTGTGCCACCAGGCTCGGCTTATATGAAAAATTTATACATAAAGAAATCATATACAGATTGCATATCCCTTATCCAAAATGCTTGGGACTAGAAGTGTTGTAGATTTCAGATTTTTTTGGATTTTGAAATATTTGCATAGACTCTACTGGCTGAATATCCATCCCTAATCTGAAGTCCAAAATACTCCAGAATCCAACATGGCACTCAAAAATCTTCCATTTTGGAGCACTTTGGATATTTGGATCGGGGCGCTTAACCTGTGTGTATATGGTATATATGTATAAATTATTCTATACATCAACTTGGCTCTAATGGGAATGCAGTTTTATGAGGAGGAAAGTAAAGCTGAGTTTGCTCAAGTGATTAGTGTTCCTCCTCCAAATGAGTCATGGATGATACACACTGTCCTAGACAGACTCCAGGTGACTTGAGACCTTTTTGAAAAATGAATTCAGTACTTTGCCTCTCCCTGCTCCCTTTCTTTCCTCCCTTACCCTCCCCCCTCCGTCCCTTCCATTGAACCCAGGGGCTTTCTACCACTGAGCTACATCTCCAGCCCTTTTTATTTTTTATTTTGAAACAGGTTTTGCTAAGTTACTGCCCACTGGCCTTGAACCTGTAAACCTCCTGTCTCAGTCTCCCAAGTACTGGGACTACAGACATGCGTCACAGCACCCGGTTTCCCTGATTCTTTCCACTGATAAATGGGATGCTGAGGCTATGGAAGCTGAAAAGATTCTGCTGGAAACTGAGAAGGGTGATACTTGGGGAAAATGATGACTCCTCCAGGGTTTCCATTTCACATTCTGCATAGGTTTCTAGACTTTATGGAAGGAAACACTTGTGCATCAACTGAGAAGGTGACTCTAAATTCTCTCATTTGTTACTGATCTGAACCTAGTGATGTAGAGATGGTAAAAGCATTGAAAACTAGGGCTAGATAGAAATCTTAATATAGGCATTGACTAACACATCACCAGCAAATATACTTAATGGTGAAATGTTGGCATCATTTTCTGTAAATTAGGACTGACACGAAGAAGCCAGCTATTAATGCCTTTACTTAACATTATCCTAAAGGCATTGTCCAGTGGAGGAAAAACAGAAACACAGTATAAGAATTAAAAGAAAGAAACAACAAAAATAATTTGTCATTTTTTACAGGTGATGATTATTCTTATAGATAACCAAAGGAATATACAAATTATTAGAATTAACAAGAGTGTTTAGTAAGATGGTTGAATGTAAGACAAATATACAAAAATTACATTTCTAAGCTGGGCATGGTGGCTCACGCTTGTAATCCCAGTATTTGGGAGGCTGAGACCCGAGGATCTGGGTTCGCAGCCAGCCTCAGCTACTTAGTGAGGCCCTCCACAACTTAGTGAGACCCTGTTTCAAAATAAAGAATAAAAAATAGGACTGGGGGTGTAGCTCAGAGATAGAATGCCCCTGGGTTCAATCCCCAGTACCACAAAAAAAGCAAAATATTCCTCAACAAATAAAGACATAAATATAAAAAGCAAAAAAAAAAAATAACATTTTTTGGATTTCCCAAAGGAAAAGAGTACAAATCATAGAGGAAAATATTAGTAGATTCATCTACATTAAAATGCCATGAAATCTTTTGTTCAGCTAGTGACACCAAGAAAAACTATAAAAACAAGCTCTCAAACAGGAGATGACTTTTACAGTGTATGTACTCAGGAGGAGTATTTATTAGAATAAGCAAGCAGCTTGTTCAGATCAGTAAGATGAAGTCAAATAGTCCGGCACAAAAATAAGCAAAATGTATGAACAGGCAATTCACAAAAGGGCAAATTCGACAGAGCAATAAATATGAAATATGCCCAACTGATTAGTAAACTACAGAGATGCAACTTTACTCCTATCAGACTAGCAAAAGTTTAAAAAACCTGACAATCTCACGTGACTGGAGAAGGGATACACAAAAACTGTTTTGTATTTGTGTAATGCAGACTTACACAGGAGTGAGAAGGAAGGAACCACATCTGTCAACATGGGTGACTCAAAATCACAAGGGAAAAATCGTGTATGTGCTATATTATGATGCTGCTTATATAAAGTTTAAAACCAGAGAGCAAGCAGGGCATGGTGGCATATACCTATAATCCCAGTACTTGGGAGGCTGAGACAGGAGGATCATAGGTTTGAGGACAGCCTCAGCAACTTAGAGGGGCTCTCATCAACCTAGCGAGACCCTGTTTCAAAATAAAAAATAAAACAGGGCTGGGGGTATAGCTCGGAGGTAGAATGCCCCTGGGTTTGAGCCCCAGAACCACAAAACAAAACAAAAACTAGATAGCAATACTTCTATATTTCATTGAAAACTATATAACTATGTATTAAAATCATAAAGAAATGCAGTTAGGGTTGTGGTCATGTTTGGAGAAGGGAAGCATGTAAGAGATTGATTATGCCATGAACTGTGTTTGTTATGTTTCATTTCTTTAGCTATGCGATAGGTGCATGGTGTTATTTGTTATACTTTTAGCAAATTAGAAAATTTTAAAACAAAGAAAAACAAAGTAGGGATAAGGTCACTAATTTCTGACATAGCTTCAAATATAGAACAACTCATTTCTTCCTAATTTTTTTTTTCAATTTGTTCTTTAAAGTCCCCGAAGAAAGAAAAAAAAAATAAAAAGACCGTTCCAATAAGCTCTCAATGTGTTTTAAATACCAAACTAGGAGATAAGAAACAGATGCAGGGAGTTCCTGACCTGGGAATTTTATGGTCCAAATTTCTACCCATGAGTTTGCCTTGTCTTTTGCAAAGACTTAAAATATCCAGGAATGTATGCTAATGTGGTTGATATGGTTTGGAAGATTTTATTAAAATCTTATACTTGAAGAAAACACTCAACATACTGGTGTTTTGTTTTGTTTTGTTTTGTTTTGTTTTGTGTGATACTGAGGATTGAACCCAGGGACGTTCCATCTCTGAGCTATACCCCCAGCCCTTTTTTTAATTTATTTTGAAACAGGGTCTCACTAAGTTGCTGAGGCTGGCCTCAAATCTGCGATGCTCCTGTCTCAGCCTCCCAAGAACTTGGATTACAGGAATGCACCACCACTTACACCTGGCTCTGTCTTTTTTTTTTTTTTTTGGTAGTACCAGGGATTGAACTCAGGGGCATTCTACCTCTGAGCTACACCCCCAGTCCTTTTTATTTTTAATTTGGAAACAGGGTCTTGCTAGGTTGCTGAGAGTTTTGCTAAATTGCTGAGTCTGGTTTTGAAACTATGATCCTCCTTTCTCAGCCTCCCAAGTATTGGGATTACAGGCGTGTGCCACCATGCCTGGCTCTGGCTCTGGTTTTAAAAATTAATTCTTAGCCAGGCATGGTGGTGCATGCTTGTAATCCCAGTACTTGGGAGGCTGAGACTGGAGGATCGCAGGTTCGTGGCCAGCCTCAGCTATTTAGTGAGGCCCTCTGCAACTTAGTGAAACCCTGTTTCAAAATAGAGAATAAAAAGTAGGGTTGGGGATAGAGCTGGGAGGTACAATGACCCTGGGTTCAATCCACAGTAATACACACACACACACACACACACACACACACACACACACACACACATAAAGAATTCTTCAGTTGGGTGTGGTGGTATACACCTGTAATCCCTGTACTTGTCTGAGACAGGAGGATCACAGGTTTGTGGCCAACCTCAGCAATATAGTGAGGCCCACCACAACTTAGAGAGACTCTGTTTCAAAATAAAAAATAAAACAGGGCTGGGGGTGTAGCTCAGAGGTAGAATGACCCTGGGTTCAATCCTAGTAACACATACACACACACACAAATAATTCTTCAGTCATACTTTACTCTCATTTGAAAGACAAGGTCATTTGATAAGAGAATAACTTTTAAAGTATCCTCAGAGGCCACGTCTTATATTACAGAGGAGGGACAACAGGAAGAGGACCTGAAGAGAAAAACCTCTAAGATCCTAAGAAATAAATTTTTGCAAGTCTTCCTTGTCTTCATATAATGATCTCAAAAAGCATCAATTCTAATACCTTAAGCGGCCAGGATGTGATGCTAGACAGAATATAGGAAAATCTTTTCCAGTTGAGTGTGAACACTCAATTTCAACACAGAATAAAGGCAAGCAAATGCTTCAAGTGCTCAGAAAACAGCTAAATGATTTTCTTGACCACTAGTTCAGACTTTAATACCTTAATCAGCTCTTTTTCTTTGTGGAGGTCCTCATGAAGTTCTGGAAGAGGATCTTTACTTTGTGCTTTTAAAACTTGCAGCCTGCTTTTCAACTCTTTGATTTTCTTTTCACACTGGTCCCAGGTCTGTTTGAAAACAATATTAAAATTGGTAAGTACTTGGCTCTTAACAAAGAACTGTAGAAAGAGAATAGCTCATTTAATTTGTATAGCCTTTCTTGTGTGTTTTTTGGCAAATCACACAGAAACCTAGTTCTCTGTATTGAGTGGACTGATCTAAAGGAGCAGATGGGGCACCAGTATGACTCGATGTTTCCATCAAGTTTTACCTGTGGTTCATTTTAACCACTGGGTTGGATTTGTTTGGAAATACCTTTTCCTCCTTCCCTGTCACACTTAACTACCTAATCTTATTTCTATTTGAGTTTTGGAGAAGTTCTCCAAAAGGCTACTACAAGAATTAGCTTTTAGCATGCGCAGTCTTAGGCATATGCTATCTATCAGCACCATCACATGAAAGCACACCCTTTTCCTCTTCCTCGCCTTCTTTTCTAATGTCACCCCTCTGCTGGCTCTCTGCCCTTCTAACGCTGGGTTGTGGTAACGCTTTCACATTCCACCTCCGCTCTCCAGCCCTGCTCTGACTGCCAGCTTCTGCTGGCAAGTATTAACACACTTAAAAATGAAAAAAACTGAGGTTCCTAGGATACTGACTGGCCCATGGGTAGGAGGTTAAAGCCTATGTAAATGTCAACTCTCTCTTTTCCTCGAATCTTCTATTACTGAGCAAATAAGTGCCTGCATTTTCAAGCTCAGGGTATTTACAAATGACTTATTAGGATAAGTTTCTATTTCAGAGGGGACTAAAAGTAGACAAACATACAATAAAACATCATTCTGTTCCTTAGTACAACGGACACTTAAATATATGTGGGGTGGCCCAAGTCTAGGGTGACACCCCACCTAAGGGGAGGCTACTTGTCTAGCAACATCAACATTTTGGAACTCAACTAAAAAGAAAGCAATGAGAAGTACAAAACTCTTAAGTCCTGATTTCTCCCACCAAACCTTTATTTTCACTTACGATGATGCTTTGCAAATATGGCACTGACTCCACCAGTGTTTGTTGGTTAATGAATCACCCAGTCTGTGCACCACATAAAATTCAGATACTTCATTCACAGGAGAAATGCTTCTAATGCGGGGCATTCTATCTCTGAGCTACACCCCCAGCCCGTTTTATTTTTTATTGGAAACAGGGTCTTGCTAAATTACTGAGGTCCTTGCTAAGTTGCTGAGACTGATCTCCAACTTGTGATTCTCCTGTCTTAGCCTCCCAAGTACTGGATTACAGCTGTGTGCCACCATGCCTGGCTGTATATTTAGTTTGGAAAAATACCCCTGACAAACTTGGCTATCTTGTATGGGACACACAATAGATTAGAGGCAAGTGGGCTGTAAGGAATATGTAAGCTCAGAGAAACAAAAAGTAAAAGCTTACTATATAGAAAAGAGAAAGAAAAATCATAAAAACTGCTTTAGAATTTAAATAGCATCATCATCTTGGGTCACAGGTTCAAAACAGCTCAGGGTCCTTGAGAACAACTTGGTATTTTGGCAAAACCAAACAATAATGATTTTCCTACTAAAGACTCAATACATTTTGAAGCTGAGTGGTGGCACACACCTTTAATCACAGCTGCTTGGGAGGCTGAGACAGAAGGATCTCAAGTTTGAGACCAGCCGGGGCAATTTAGCAAGACTGTGCCTCAAAATAAAATAAAAAAAGCTGGGAGTGTGGCTCAGTGATATAGGACTTATATAGCATGCACAAGGTACTGGGTTCAACCCCCCAGGACTGGGGATAAAAAAAAAATCCTTAAATGCATAGTCATCAATTATCTGAAAAATTTACTTATGTGGAAAAGTGAATTCTCTGATGATAGCAGAAAAATGCTGCATCATTGTCATTGTGCTTATTTTCATACATTATACCCCAGGGCAGACCATTATGTGGAATGTTAACTTTGTGTATTGACCTTCCACTGAACATGATTAAGTTTTATGTTTCATAAAAGTAAATACCATTTTGGGGGGGGGTGATTGGTACTGGGGATTGAACCCAGAGGCATTCTACCTCTGAGCTACACCCCCAGCCCTTTTTATTTTTTATTTTGAAACAGGGTCTCACTAAGTTACTAAAGCTGACCTTAAATCTGCAATCCTCCTGTCTTAGCCTCCCAAAAACTAAGATTTCAGCGGTAAACCGCCACGCCCAGTTAAAAGTAAATATCTTAATAATATCTCAAGTATTTATGCACCTAACACTGCACTTTTTCAATGCTATATTGTTATTTTATTATTATTAAGTAACTGGCATGACTCATGGATTAGTTAGGACTTGAGTTTCATGGGAAAATTCACAACACTAGATTTTCTTTTTTTTGTGTGTGGTACTGGGCATTGAACTCAGGGGCATTCTACCTCCGAGCTACACCCCCAAACCTATTTTATTCTTTATTTTGAAACAGGGTCTTGCTAGGTTGATGAGTCTCACTACTTGCTGCAACTGTTCTTGAACCTGGAATCCTCCTATCTCAGCCTCCCAAGTACTGGGATTACAGGTGTGGGCCACCACGCCCGGCTCACAACACTGGATTTTCTAGAATCCTATTTTCACATGGCAAAATCAAAACCCTGTGTACTGCATTTGAACGTTCCAAATGGAACAGCACTGGTGGTATACCTCCACGGTGCTCTGGAGCCGTCTGATGGTCTCCCCCAGCTGTAGCTCCGTGCTCGTCCAGTGGCCCTGCAGCTCGCTGGTTCTCTTCTCCAGCGACTCTTTGGCTTCCAGGTTAGGCATGTTCAGTAACTTCTCCCCAGCTTCCAAGGTTAGTGCATAGGTGGTTCGCCATCTCTGAAAATGGCTTTCTTTATTCTAAAAAGAAAGAAAAAAGTCATTGGCTCCAGTCTCTGAAGTGATAAAAATGTGATGGTATGTATTTGTGTGTATCTCCTTCAGGGCTTTTTTTTTTCTTTGTGGTTCTGGGGACTGAACCCAGGGGTATTCTACCTCTGGGCTACATGCTCAGCCTCCTTTTTTATTTATTTATTTATTTATTAATTATTTATTTATTATTTATTTATTTATTTATTTATTTATTATTTTGCAGTACTGAGGATTGAACCCAGGGGCATTCTACCTCCGATCTATACCCCCAGCCCCATTTTTTAAATTCTTTATTTAGAAACAGGGTCTCATGAAGTTGCGGAGGGCCTCACTAAGTAGCTGAGGCTGGCAGTGAACCTGATCCTCTGGTCTCAGCCTCCCAAGTACTGGGATTACAAGCATGCACCACCACGCCCGGCTTATTTTTTTGTTTTAAAATAGGGTCTTCCTAGGTTGCTGAGAGTCTTGCTATGTTGCTGAGGCTGTCCTCAAACCTGCGGTCCTCCTGTCTCAGTCTCCCGAGTACTGGGATTTCAGGTGTGTGCTACCATGCCCTGCTTATTTCAGAGAGTTTTAAAAATATTAGACACAAATACAAATTGGACAAATCTGGTCAGAATGTTCTCTCTCTCTCTCTCTCTCTCTCTCTCTCTCTCTCTCACACACACACACACACACACACACACACTTACACCAAAAGCTAATATTTTACTTAGCCCACTACCAAATGAGATGTTCTT